>JAUMHH010156923.1:0-18270 GCA_032359455.1 Chlamys rubida | reverse complement strand
CCCCCCCCCCCCCCCCCCCCCTGAAAATGATCATAGAAAATTAATCTATAAAATTAACATACAAGCTTATATGTTCTTTTCACTAAACCGAAAGTGTTCATCCAGGGTAGATTTGTTCTCAAATTTAAACTTAATACACTATTCAAGAACACTGATGGCAACATGCCCAATTGTGAAATATTTAAGCGTGTAGTTTTCACAGCAAAGGCCTTCCATGCATATTATATAGAATATATGTAATACTATGTATCCCATGACCTATCTTTCAATCATTGAATCGGTGTCAACAAGACCCTGTGAGTTATGTTAGTTACATAAGTTTTTAGAAAGGGACAATATCAACATATAGAAACCGGAGAAAGACCAATTTAGTATATTTACTTAGATTCCTATTTTTATTTAACCCACCATTCCAGTTACACTCCTCTAGCACCATATGGATTAGCTCTGCTTCAAGCCGTCCCTCAAACATTTCCTGGACAGACTGGAAAATTTTATCCTTTCCGGAGCTCTTACTTTCCTTTTGATAAACATGTTTTGTCGGACTTTGTCTCTTATTTTTAGGCATGATGATGAACAGATGGAAGTTCGTGTATTAAAAAACGTACATTTAAAATAATTTGAAACTGGTTACACAATTAAGAATCTATTGAACCTCAGTTCTATATCCTCGTCTCTCCCTCGACACATGACTTGTGTTTACGTTCTCGACTTTTGCGCACGTCATACCACGCATCCCAAGATTCCCGCAACTTCTGGAACCGACAATTTCATTGGATATTGTAAATATAATAGTTTTCGTTGTAGTTTACCAAAAGTATGAAAAGTACGTCCAAGATAAAGGATATATTTAAAGTTTATCTTATGGCATAATAATATCGTTCATCTCTAACAAAATAAAGTTTACGACATTATGATTTAGAGTTTTAGTTTCTATAATTTCTTGACCAATCAAATGCAAGCTTACTAACGTGTATTTGAGCTGCTCAATGGTGGATGGTTTGGCGCCGTTTCATATCCTTTGCGCCGAAGAAGTTGTTTTTTTCTGCGGTTAAGGACATCGTGAAAGTAAAGTATAATCTACATGTAGGTATATGATTATTCATGTTGACGATAACATGTTTAGTTTGTATCAATCGCTGTCTAATCCATCATTGCACCGCTTCGTAAAATCATAACAGACTCTCTGTTTTCACAAAGCTGCGGATCAAAACAAAATGGCCGCTGAAAAACAAAGATTCCGCAGGGAGAGAAAAACGATATTTGTCCTTAGTAACTTCGATTTAAATGTGTGCAATCATGTCAGTTATTTAGTATAACATCAAATTTGTCATTTGTATGCGATGATTCTTCGATGACATTCTTTATCAAAAACAAAAACTAAGCCATCAGTCATAATGCTTGTGACTAAAACAGCCGAGTGAATACCTAAGTTTATGTCCGACCAATGCACTGCGTTTCTAGCCCGCGCTGCCATCTCTCCTTCCGTTATATCTTAGAATATGAACTTTATATTTATTTCTATCTCTACAGGTATTTATTGTTCTGAATTTTTTTTAGAAAAATATACATAAAGATAGGGAAAATGCAATGAGCCAGACAGATTGATTCGAACCAAGGACCTCCAAATTTATTGTACACATTTTCTGAATGTTTCTAGAAATACCCCATTTGGTCATTATTGAAATGAAGCAGTTTATGTGTTAATTGTCTTTAATATCACATGTCTGTGCATGATATTTTCTTTAGAATGTGTGGATGGAAAGTGTTTGTACATGTATTTCATCTGATATACAAAAAGCATATATGAATTAAATGTAGATCAATTTGAATTTGAAGAGTGCTCTTCTAGAGTACAGAGGGTCTGTGTTATATTGCAGTCTGGCCTTGCATATTTTTCCTTTTCCTTCTTGCGTTGGTGCCTTATACCTACCTAGTGCTGCATTGGGTGTGCACTTGGCAAGGGGGATTCCCAAACCTGGGTTGTAAATAATAATATCTGCGCAAACAAAGACTTAGAAAATGGAGGGAGGAATATAGCCAAACTGGACTGAATCTTGCTGGTGACTAATTAGCTGAATTGGTAGAGCGTCTGTCTGAAGTTCAGAGTGCTCCAGTTTAAACCCCAGTCTGGTTGTGTATTTCTGCACTCCTATTACAAAAGTAGAAAGTCACTTGCCAGTTTATGGAGTTATGCCCCTTTGCTTAAAAACTAATGTTTTCACTACACCTCAAGTACTACACCGATTTGAATGATTCTTCATACGTATAATAGTTATTTTAATGAGATGTAAAAAAAATAATGGAGTTACCTCTCTTAATTTATATGGAGTTATGCCCCTTCTTTCAAAAACTGTTGTTTGCACTTCTATTTCAAAAGCACTGCACCAACTTGAATGATACACAATCAGCGTGGTAACAATGGGCTTGCTACAGCCCTATGGTAAATGGTTAAAACAGAAATTGTGTACTCTTGCTTTATTTACTGCGAGACCAGGACTTTCAGTTGAACCTTTTTATTCGGTTATTTCAAAAGCTTTTAGAATTTTCTATGAATATTGGAGAGTCAAATCATAGATCACTTTAAAACCAAGAGTAAACCAATAGTCCAAGCTTATTAGGAGTAAAATTTATTCTCTCAAGGGTCAATCAAAAACCCTTAGGACCATCCAGTAAAAAAAACATTATCAGTGGTTATTATCATTAATTAATTATGGTTTCCAAATGATTTGACACCATTAATTTTTAAACTTAAAAATTATCTTGGTCAAACCTTTTTTTGTGTGTTTTTTCTGCGAGTGTGTAGTATCAGTGAATTTTGTTTGCTCAGTCTTACTGCCGAATACAGACCGTTTCCCCCAGTTGAAAAGTGCCACATTTTCCCAAATTGACCAAAAAAAATTGGAATATATTTCCAATTTAAATAAAAATAATGCTATATTTTCCCAATTCATGAAGGAACAGATTGTTGTTTAATTTAGATAAAAAAAAAAAACTGGGTATTTGTTAGTCTATTGTTTTACAGTTCTAGTTTTGTAAGTTCTCCAGAAAGTGCTATACATGCTTTTAAAAAGTCTGTTTATTCATTGTTTGTAGGTAAAATGCCAAGATGAGTGTAGTAGCAAAAGGAAGTAATAAGATTGTGTTGCCTGCTGGATGCAAAGAGCTTTCAGATGAGTTGGGGAAAGATGAGCTGGTTCGAAGGCTTAAGGTAAGTCCAAAGTTTCTTTTTTTTTTAATTGCATATCCTCTTGGGAGTATATCACATCCTTGATATTTACCAAAGGTGGTATGTTTTACTAGGAGATGAAGAAAGAACAAAATTCAATGAGGATGTCAACTTCAATTAAAATCCCAGATATTTCGTTAAAAACTTTTAAAATGTTGTATTTGAATCTTGTTAAATTCATTGATAACCTTCTGAAAAAGAACTAATAGTTTAAATAGGGCCAATGCATGTGCAGCCTAATGACTGTTTTATACTGGCTTAGCAGGATATTGATTGAAAACTGGGAATTACATTTTATTGCCTTTAACTGTACTTAAAACATTTTTGTGCAGTTGCTGGCCCGGGCGTTCCAGGACATGGGCCAGGATGACAACATTGACGAGTTTTCTGGATTGGCAGTAAGTCTAGCCACAGACTTTTACATGGATCACCAGAGCAAAGATGTACGATTGCTTGTCGCTTGCTGCATTGCAGACGTCTTTAGGATATTTGCTCCAGAAGCTCCATTTAGAGACTCCTCGCTTTTGAAGGTAATTTTTTTAAAAAGTTGACCGGTGGAAGGTATAAGAGAAAGTTACTTACCTATTTAATCCTCATACATAAAGTGTGCATATTGCAGCCCATATGAATGTAATTAATATATGTTACAGAACCATGATTGATACAGAATGTGTTATATTTTACTAGACCTTCTTTTTGGCAGATTTTTTCCACTTTTAAAATTATCGAATCAACAATTTGAAGCAGAAGCATAATTGACTTTTTGAATATTTGAACTTACCCACGTTTGATTTCATATTGGTCGAATGTGTTAAGCAGAAGGATAAGGTCATGATACTGGCCCGTAACCTTCATGGATAATCGGTCAAAAATATGTTCAGGGTATGAGCAGATTATTTCTACCTCATTGATTTGTAGAATAGGACACATGCAATTGCTAAGGCTTTTACTACTGATATTTGTGACGGTACATAAATTAATACTTGTGATGAATAATAATGTACATGTGAATTGTTTTTTAGATTCAATATATTAAATGAAATATTTGAAATAATAGTTGTACAATCAATAATATGACATTAAATGAACTTAAAGTTGCATTGATTAAGTACTCAAAGCAAGTGCAGCAGTTTACCACAACAGTAAAACTGTCCCTATTGTGTTTTCACCAATAACAGACATATGGTATGGTATTTCTTATTTATAAGCTATTATGGCAAATAGCTTCATTGCATATTTGCTTTCTAATTTCAGGAAATTTTCATGTTTTTTATAAAACAACTGAGAGGACTGGAAGATCCCGATTCTCCAACATTCAAAAGATACTTCTATTTACTAGAGGTAAGGGTTGAAGTAGATCATTCTCTGTGACTGTAACTATTGCTAGACATATTAAATGTTGTGCAACATTCTATACTCAATTATTAAGGAAGTATTGCGTTTGATATGACTTTGATTCCTTGCACTTAAGATGCAAAACTGTGTGTAAGTGTTCACAAAGAGCGACGATCTGTTAAAAATTAAATATTGTAGAATTATCTCCAAGAAAATTTGTGTTTTGAACATATTATCATATATGTGACATATTTATTTGTCAGTAAGGATAACAGAATGGATATTTTAATTGACAGTCAATAGTTCACTCGTTAGTTTTTAGTAATATTTTTTTTTCTTCCAGAACCTAGCATGGGTCAAATCCTTCAATATCTGCATTGAGTTGGATGACAACCAGGAAGTATTTTGCAACCTCTTCCAGCTGATGTTTTCAATTATGAAGTACGTCGATTTGTCAATTAATGAAATATTTGTTAAGTCTCAAAAAATGTATAATAATGATGTTTACCACAAGGAATATTATATAAATATTTGCTTTGCTGTGTTCATTCTGAACTGTTGGTACTTTCCGTATTGCTGCTAAACGTAATGAATTTGTATCTGTCTTTAACAGTGACAAACACTCTAGCAAGGTAAAGAACTTTGTGCTGGATATGATGACACCCCTGATCACCGAAGCTGATGCAGTGTCGCAGGAACTACTGGATATTATCCTCCTTAATATCATAGAACCATATAAGGTAATGTTCATCATCTGGAAATCTAATTCTCCTTCCTGTGAAGTTGCTGCTTAGCACTACCATGGGAAAACAGAAAATTATTTGCCATTAAATTGTCATGTTACAATGTTCAACTTGAGAGTAAACAGTTAGGTGTTACCTGGACCAATTGATTAAATTTGAGCGACACAACCTGGAAATTGAAGTATAAAAGAGCCAATAATTTCTTCATTTCTTGAGTATTTTAATAAGTTTGTTGATATAGGTTATGGTGTTGAAATTTTGATGTGCATGCATCAAGATGAGAGAAACTGAATGAAAAATATACTCGGTGGCTGCCAGCTAATCCTATTTATATAGTTTATTACGTCTCTGTTGTAAGAATAATTTCTTTCACTTTGATTATGTGGTTTTAACAAATTATAACTGAGAAGTCGGCTCTTTTGATAATATGCAAGATAATTTCCAAAATATTAATCATGATTAAGGCTAGTTACATTTCTTAATCTTTTTCAGACCCAAAATCGTGTTGCATACAACATGGCACGTGATTTGCTGATCAGGACCAGTAATGCCATTGAGCCCTACATACAAGCAGTAAGTTCTTGCAAAGTGTTTTTAAAAAAACATTTTTGATAAATTGTTTTCTTTACTTTTTGCATTTTTATTTTTGCTTAAATGTTGCATTTAAACATTGCGATTTTATCCCTTTCTTGGTAATTGCATAATTTCAGAAGAGAGCATACATAGAGTCCATTAAATTGAAGTTTGGTGTTAAAAATTGATAGTGTGAATTATTTGTAACAATTCATGAAGAAAAAATCTTTTAAAAATGTATAATTATATTTCAGTTCTTCAACAATGCACTGATGCTTGGTAAGATGTCAGAAAGTGAGGTGTCGGACAGACTGTATGAACTGATCTACGAGCTGAACCACATCTCACCCAGCGTGCTGCTTGCTGTTCTCCCACAGCTCGAGTTCAAACTCAAGGTATAACGGGATTTTTTAAAATTTGGAAAAAGGAGGTCAATTTTTCTTCAGTATGACAATCAATAAGATGCAAATCTGAAATGTATGAATACTAATATTCTGTGTTGGTACAATGTTAGGTAGAAAATGTGAAGTTGCAGGGTAATAATATTAACAGTTTCACATTTGGGGTATTAACCTGCAGGCAGATTTTAAAATCGTGGGCTTGAAAGTCTTAACAAATAGTCTATTACTAGTGGTGGAATCTGTTCAAATTTTATAATAAGTAATCAGTAAAATAAAAATCTTAAATCTGTAGGCGATCTTTGATTTAGTTTGTCAGCATTTTGACAACACATTCTTTTGAAATTCAGCACTATTTTTAGAGAGAGAGAGAGAGAGAGAGAGAGAAAAAAAAATTGTGATACTTATTGCTATACAGTCTTTCTGAATTGCAATGTATAAATACACTTAAGGGGCATCATGACACTCCTTAGATGTATGCCTTGAATTCATTCGAACATGGTTTCCTCTCCAGAGTAATGAGGAATCTGAGAGAAAGGCTGTTACAAAGTTGCTGGCCAAAATGTTTTCTGATCAAGGATCAAATCTCGCAGAACAAAACAGACCACTTTGGAATTGTTTTCTTGGAAGGTAAGTCTTAATTTCAATATTGTAATGCCTCTGCTACCTGCATGAAGTGTTGACCACATCAGTTGTCACAGAGACATCATTTTCTAGTACCTTAAACTTTCAAAGAGTTTTAAGTGCCAAAATAGCTGGGAAACGTTTTTGTCAGCACCAAAGTTCAATGTCTCCTTTACTAGAAATAGAAAAATCTTTACATTGATGTCATAATTTTACATGAAACGACATACAGCGTTTTAGTACAAGGATATTTTGATTTAATTCATGTTTAAGTTTTTGCATTCAAAGTCAATGTCTTATCTGTAGTGCCTTTGTTTGTGGTAAGATTTTACGCAACTTTTTTACTGAACTAGTGTGTGTTTAAGCTTTTTGCACGTAGACAAGACTGTCGTACCATACATAGAAAGACTTGTGGTTGCTCTGGTGCCTTGTTATGGGTTAAATTTGTAAGAAACTGATTTATTAATAGTCCCAATTCAGTTTTCTTCCTCATCATATTTACATCATCAAGTAGACAAATGTGTTTAAATAGAATTGTCTGAAATACGATTTATCATGGATAGTTACCAGGTATATTATTTGCAAAAAATGTATGAATTCAGATATATTTAGGATTATTTGACACCTTGTACATCTACTATTATAACTGTAATATTTTCTACCAATAGGTTCAATGACATCAGCATCCATGTACGCCAGACCTGTGTGGCATATGCACAGCACTTTCTCTTGAACCACCTGGAAACCTACAAAGACATTGTGGAACAGCTGAAGATTCGGCAGCATGACCCTGAGGAGACGGTGAGGATGGAGGTGGTCAATACCATATTGGGTTTAGCCAAGAAGGACTTCAACAGCATCACCGAGGAACTCATTGGATTCATTAAAGAGCGCACACTTGACAAGAAGGTATGGTCAATACTTCACTTAAATGTTTACTGTAGCGCTAATAAATTCACTTACTCTATAACATGAAATGTATGTTGTGTATAAACATTCATGCTTTTCGTAGTTGCTATTGAACCACGAAAATAAATACAATGAATCTGAATGATGCACATGTCTACTGTTTGTTAATATGGGATATCAGCGAAAGTTTGTATCACAAAATGATCTAAATGGCTTCAAACCATGAAGGAAAATGCCCACGAAAATTTTGTGTTATACAGTATCAAAAACATAGATGATTCTGCTTTCAAGTTTGCTTGTCTTCACTTAATTTATTATGGAGGAGAGATGAAATAACCGAGAAATACTCTACTTCTGATGTCATGGTTACCTTTCAAAAAATTTAATTGATATCCTGGAATTCTATGGAGTAGAATTGGTCTGTTGATAACAAATAGGTGGCTCCAGGTACCTTGGAAAAAATGGTTTCATGATAAAAATTATCTTTGTATTTACCATATTAAGCTGTTTCTAGAGACATTCTTAATAGCCTGTATTTAGCTAATTTTTTCGGCATTTAATAGGGTCTAAATATCTGCAGAAGATATTATTTTTTTTCATTTGGTTTTATATTTATACTTCCTGAACTTTGCTGAATACATGGCATTGCACTGCAGCACATAACCCGGATAATTAATGCCATGATATCCTCTGAGCTTTACTGACAGAAAATTCAGTCTAGTCTTGGAAGACATGTCTGGGTTTTTTTTTATCCAATAGTGAAATTCCAGTGCAAGTTGGTGCTTAAATACTGGAAGTAATCTACAAAATTTGAGCACTTTTCTGTTTGGTGTCGTAAACTTAGCTCTAACTCATGATGGCATAGGGAAGTCTTGACCAGCAACAAAACTGCCTATTTCAGTACCAGATCAGACGGGACTCCCTGATGGGACTTGGTCAGCTGTACAAGAAGTATACATTCTCTGAGCGTGTGGACAAGGCCAACCAAGATAAGGTGCGCTGGGTGAAGGACAAGGTCTTCCATGCTTACTACCAGAACAGCAATGAAGACAGGTGTGTAAATAATTATTAATTCCTTACCAGTGAAACCAGGAGAGAGGGGCAAGGACGACGACATGATAGCACCATGTCCTCTTGTAAGGGCAAGAACCTCTGACGACTACATGTTTCGTTTTGAAACTTAGTAGATGGATGTATTGAATTAAAGGTTGTAACTGGTGTACAACCCATGAGCCTATTCCCCAAAGTGAAAAAATAGAACCACGCCATGGGGTCAAAGTTAATTACTAACAAGAAATTTTGAAACATTTTACTAACCTGCAGTAAAGCATTTTTGCCATAGAGGATTCGGTGAAATGTTAGTCTGATCCCTCCAGGCTTTAAGTGGAGAACAAAAAGGGAAAAGGGAATAAATGTCTAATTTTGTTATTTCCACAAGGACTTCAGCTTTAATATATGGATGTATCTGGCCTCTTATATTACAGTTAGTTCAAAACATAAAACAAAGGATCAAAGTGAAACCATACCTTATCAGGCCCTTTCAGTAACATGTATAAGTTCAGACCAAATTGCAATTTTAACAGGTAATGTTTTGTAAATTAATAAATAAAATGTTTGAGAAAAAACAGTGATTGAGCAGGCCAATATCTGAGTTAAATCAATCCGTCATATTGTCTCTGCTTCCTGTTCTTTAATGAAAACCCTACTAATGATTAATGTATACATAAAGGCTCTTTCGTTGCATTCAAGATAACAATCTGATGCCGTTTTATCCATCAGAATAATAATAATTATTATAAGGTTGTGAAAACAGATTGAGTTGGCAAGAAATGTTTATGGGTTTTGTAGAAAACAACATGACATGATCCTTATTTTGTTTAAGATTGCTGGTAGAGCGGGTATTTAATACCTGCCTGGTGCCCTATAACTCGCCTGTGGATGAGAAGATGAGACGTCTCCTGCTTCTCTACTGTACTCTTGATGACCATGCTGTAAAGTACGTTGATTTTGTAAATATTCCCAAATATTTTGTATTTAAATGATTTAAAGATATTGATTATTTGTGATACATTTCATGTGAAGTAAAAAAAAGAATTTTTCCTCAAAGGATAAAACTAATGTAGCTGGTAAGGGGGGAGGATATTACTATCGAGTGATAATAAAAATGTCTTAATACTGTTAATGGTCACGACAATGTTTAATATAACACTTCAAAGTAATCTTTGTGGTACTTGCATAACTTGAACTGTCAAAAATCCTTCAAGTTAGGTAAATTCAATGCCTACTAGGTTCAATTTCATTTACAGATAGAAAGCTGACACTATTTCTTTAAATAGGAATATTTTGTTAATGACATTAAGCTCTTGCTCAATTAACTATATGATTTGTTTTGTAGAGCATTTAATGAGATGCTGAAACACAAGAATGGGTAAGTTCTTAGTCAGAATAGGGGGAAAATATTGATACAAGTCTTCATGTAATATTGATACATGTATATCAGTGAAATATTCATTTAAGTTTGGAAGTATGATTAGTAGGTAATGTTGTTCTAGTAATCTTCTCAAACATGAAAATGGTGAAACAGAAGTGAAATTTACAACCAGGCCCAAGGATCATGAAACAACCTTTATATATAGAGAGAGAAGTCAAAATTTAGAACTTTGATAAAACAGCTATTTTTATATACGAGTCTTAACCTTTAATAGTAAAAATCCCTTATTCAGAATTAGTACATTAACCTGTAAAATCACATTTTGATACAGAACTTAAAAATAAGATAACATTTTATGTATCTAAGCTTAGCCTTTTCATATCCTACAGCCGGTATTCATAGGTTAATTAAAATTATTTTTTAAATGAATGGAATAGTTCCTTATGATAAAGAAGTGTGTTTTTGTTGTCAGTGTAAAGAACCTGGTCCAGCAGCTGGTTGAAGTTTTTGAGCAGTCAACACAAGGAACTACACCATCATTTAAACCCAAAATAGCTGCTCTTGCACGTAAGTGTATGACTTAAATACACTTGAGATCACAGACATTGTTTTAGCATCATGTAGAATGTTAAGTCAAATAGATGCTAAGGTCTTCTTTGCTAAATTCTGAAACAATGTCTGAAATGTCAAAATTTATCTTCAAATTTAGTTTTGGAATATTACAGTCGTTAGTAACCTAGCAAGAATAGTAAATGGTTGAATTAGCATGCCAATTGGAATACTAGTACAAAAAAAAGACCTTTAAAAGCTAGTATCAGCAGTGACTATCTCCTGTATTAATTGTTAGGTACTCTGCCTGAATCTGGGAAGTCCTCTGATCACCTGAAGAAGCTATGTCAGATGCTGAAGGAAGATAAGAGGATGAGGCAGTACCTGAAGCTTCTCGTCGGTGAGGAGTGTACATGTAAAAGAGCTCAGGAACTTGTGGTATGTAGAAATTTATATTTCATTATAGTATATATATACAGACCTGTTAACTGCAGTGATTTAAGAATTCTAAAAAAATTTGTTGAAGTTAGGGGATATGTTGTACAATACAAAAATCCAATCCTTTTATTGGTCAATCAGCTGTTACATGAACAAAATTACAAAAATGTGATTAATCTGTAACTTTAGTAAGTTGATCCTCATGTAGATTTTAAGGACTTTATTTCCAAATGGATTTTGATCAAATTTAAGGTTCCAGAATACATCAAACAAGTTTGTGATCCAGGGTGCCCAAGTCAAATTTATCATTACTATTTTTAGAAAATCTGTCATTGCTCTTGTAGCTTCATTTCATAAAGAGTGTCTATCAAACTTCGAGTCAAGTTTGAGAAACATCAAAACAATATTGTTTAAAGGGGTGCCAATTTGAAGTTCATCATTCGTGTTTGTAGAAAATCTTCCTCATTCTGTTCAGCCATGAATCTATTGTTTATTGTTTTCTTGTCCAATATTATACAAACATCTCTCGGCAGAATCCTATGCCATCTCCTGATCAACTCTCCTGAAGAAAGTTTACATGTCAATTTTGACATATACCACAATACCACACAATGAGGAATTCCGTTTTATTACCAGAGAAAGAAGTAGCTAGTTTTAAATGACTGTAGTAACTGTAAGTAGAAAGCATTGCAAAGTTCTCAAACAATTTGCTTGGGAGTTGATAAGTACCATTACTGGTTCCTTGTTGCTGCAAGGTCTTATTAATATATCTGCAACTTGTTTTAGCGTGAGGTTCTGAAGAAACTAGGGAGCCCTGCCCCTGGCCAGCAGAACCAGTTCTATAACACAGTCAAACTGCTGTTAGAGAGGGTAGCCCCAGTCATGATTGACACCAGTTCCATCAATATGCTGGTCAAACATGTCGACGAGACAGTTCGTGGGCTCGGCATCATTACTGAAGGAATTGATGATGCAGCAGAAAAGGGAGTTCGACTACTCTCAGTAAGTTTTTGAAGTTTTCAGAAAGATAAATACCATCATTCATTTCATAAAATATCTGTAGTCGAAGATCTGTGTTTAGCATTCAAACTGTTTTGGTTACTCTGGAAATTGATCATGCGACATAAGTATTTTTGATTTGATTTCCAGGCATTGTCTGCTGTATACCCACATTACTTCAAGGATGAGGAGACGTATCAAGAACTACTGACTTTCCTTAAACATGAGGATGAAGCTGTCTGTAAGTGGGTCCAAACAAGATACTGATAAATCCATCAATGTTTGACTCTCATTTATATTTAAACAGACTTATAATTGTATTGGTTTGGTTTACATAATTGTTTTCAGAAAAGGAGGGTTTTAGTAAATGATTCCATTTTAAGGTTTTAAGTTTTCTCAAATTTGAATCCAGTAAGCAGGAAAAAAATTAACTTCATATCAGAAATAATCGAGTTTTCTTTTAAATCAATCAGAATAATCAGTCACTGACAAACTTTGATGTATGTTTCTCCTAAAAGTTGAATATCTACAGTCATTGCATAAGCGAATGTTTTTCATACATTTATGTATCTTTCATTGTAGCTGATTTGACCCTACAGATTTTCATCAACACTGGTAAAAAGCTTCAGGCAGAACTGCCCGTTATATACTCGTAAGTAACACAAGTTAAATCACTTGACACCAAATGACAGAGTTGTGCATTCCTCTATATAATAAGTAACTTTTTTTAAAAGGATTTCTCTGACTTATTTATGATGCGTCAAAAAAAAATTTGCAAAACTTAGATGCCTGAATTAATGATATTCATCCTATAGTTTTTAAAAGTAGAGTATTGGTTTGCTTTATTACTCATTTTGTAAAAACTAAATAATTCACAAAACATTCAAAGGTGTGTTAATAAGCAAATCCCCTGCAGATCAGTGGGGAAAGACTTAACCTACTGTTTCCAAATGCTTGTAAAAGGTAACTAAATAGGCTGGTGAAGTGTTCTGATAGGTGTGAGCTTATGGTTTTGATGTTGCTATTTAATGATAAGACATTAGCAAGTAAACAAATATATTGTATGCGTAACCATAGTTACTATATATGATATTGTAATTAAGCAGGTCATTGTGTAACATTGTGTTCTGTTTTACAGGAGTTTGCTGCCCATCCTACAGAGTACAGCCAAGCTGGGCAATCCCAAACAGAGCAAGCATGCTCTTCGCTGTATCAATATTGTGTGTAAAAATAAGGAGCTCATATTTGGACAGATATTTGAGGTAAATTTGATTGCAATTTTTATAAGTACTTAAATTCTGGGGAAACAAGATTTGTTTTGTTCAAAAAAGATTACCCTCCTACAGAAAATGTACCTGAAAGAAGTGGCTTGCATATATCAATGCTGCATATTTAGGATTGTCATGCTCCAAATAGAAAATCAGTGGCAGAAACATTCCTATATTTCAGTGGAATATATCCATACAAAGGTAGCATCAGTAGTTTAAACTACTCAACTGTTGAAAAAGACAGCAACAAGTAATGGATGCTGTTAAAACATCCACATAATAACTTCATAAATATGATCATCATTTTGTTTCCATAGTATAATTTGATTAGCAAGAAACTTTGTCAGCATCTATTATAAACAAAGACGAAGTCCAACTTTGACTTTTAAGTGAAATCTGTGCATAAATGATTAATATATTGAATTTGGATGGGTTGGTCAATTTCCTTCTGCTGTTCTCCTTGAGGTTGTAGTGTTGAAACTTCACATAGCTGTGTCGCCCTTGGGTTTCCTATTTAGTCGAGACAAAGTCAAATTGCTCTATTTTGATCCTCCTTTGAGCTGTGTATTATAACTCCATAGCTGTGTTACACTTCGGGATGCCTGTTAATCAAGCAACATGTAATACAGAGAGGTCAAAGGTCATTGTCTGCCCTTAGTAGTGCAGTGTTGTAAATTGCCAGGTGTATTACAACTTTTTTTCCTTACATTAACATAGTACATAGCTTGACATAAGTGACTTATTAGCATCACTAAACGTCTTGAATAAGAAAAACCTGGTATTCTTAATGATAATTCCTTAATAATGAGTAACTCATATTAATGTCACCCTTCCCGTATTAGAATTGGTCCAACAGATGGGATGCGTCACAATAAATACTCACCTCCATGCCATTTCTAATAGTTTAAATATTCTTTGTATACCTGACTTCAGGTTACACCTCTGTAGCTACATCATTATGAATACTGATCGAAGTATAATGTACCCTTTCGCTTAAATACATTCTTTATTGAGTCCTAACTACCTAATGATTTGTTGAAAACATAGTTTTACATATTTTGCAGCATTTGAAGAAATCCCTGAACCCAGAGAGTGCAAATTACCTGACGTCTATTGTTGCTCTTGGTCACATAGCCCTGTACTGTCCTGAGGAGTTCTCGGCTGAGATGAAGAACATTGTATCAAAGTTTATTGTTAAGGAGCTACTGATGCAGGATCAAACAGTGGGAGCAGACAGTGTGGAGAGTTGGTACTCAGAGCATCATGTCTCCGAAGAAACCATGGCAAAGGTCCAAGCTATGAAGCTTTTAGTACGCTGGTTACAGGGAATAAAGAGCAATGCCAACAACTCTGGTACGTCTACATTACGGCTCCTGTTCACCGTCATCAAACATGAAGGTGACCTTATGGAGAGAGGAAGAGTCAACAAGCCAGAGCTAGCTAGATTGAGATTACAGGCAGGATGTTGCATGCTCAAGTTAGCGGAGGACCGCTGCTACTCAGAGCTCATATCTCAGGAACAGTTTCAGACCTTGGCCCTTCTCATGAATGTAAGTTAACATTTGTTTCCTGTGGGATTTTAGTTGTTTTGGGGGGAACAGTATGATAGATATTGTGCTAACTTGTGTCTAAAAGAAGTACTTACTAGTTGCTCTTACTGTATATTACTCACTATTTAAAGTGATATGATTTGTTTGCCATGAGTGTTCTTAAATATTTTTTACTAAAATACTGTCATTTTCTTTCATTATAGGATAGTTGCTATCATGTTCGTCTGAACTTTGCACTGAAACTCCACAAAGGATTGCTGAGTTTGAGGTTACCCTTAGAGTACATGAGCATATTCTGCCTGGCAGCCAACGACCCATTACGGGAACGACGGGCTCAGGTCAAGTTATTCTATCAGCAGAACATCAACAAACGGCGAGAGTACCTGAAACAGACTCCTGCCATAAAGGGGCGCATGTTCCACTTCATGCCAGATTATGTGATACCGTATGTCATACATCTGCTTGCACATGACCCAGATCTTTCTGCACATGACCATGTCTCCGCACTAAAGAATATCAAAGAGTAAGTACTAGCTTTCGAACAAACAATATATATTCAATTAGGGGAAAACAATATTGTTATTAACATCTTAGGTAGGTGTATAATGTTATTTGCAGTACAGGTGTAACAAATTACTTCGAAAATTACCCAAATCTAAGTGATAATGTTTCCAAAAGAAATATTACCCAAATCTAAGTGATAATGTTTCCAAAAGAAATATTACCCAAATCTAAGAGGTAATGTTTCCAAAAGAAATATTACCCAAATCTAAGAGATAGTGTTTCTAAAAGAAATATTACCCAAATGTAAGAGATAATGTTTCCAAAAGAAATATTACCAAAATCTAAGTGATAATGTTTCCAAAAGAAATATTACCAAAATCTAAGTGATAGTGTTTCCAAAAGAAATGATCAGACGGCATGTAGTTTGTCTTGTTAATAAATTGAAGTGTCCGTAATTATTAACTATTTGTACAGGTGCTTGTCATTTATAATGGAACCTTTGATCAACAAGAGTGAGGATTACAACTACAACTTCTTCAGGCGATTGTTAGAGAATATCAAACAGACCAAAGACGCAGAAGATCCTGAAGATGAGAATATGAACAGAGTAAATATAATGATTTATAACTGATTTGAAACAAGTGTAACAGGAAAAGAGAATAGTGTGCTTCCACCGGGGATCGAACCCTCGATCTCCAGGTTCCTAGTCGGACCCTCTACCACTGAGCTAAAGGGAAATTCCCTCTAGCTCGAAGCTAGAAAGCGACCTTAATCTTATGTACAATTAAAATCTGCCACACTATTCCACCCCCCTTTTTTTAAATGTCACCACAGGGAGGGCCACGGACACCATTTGTAACAGGAAAGAGAATAGTGTACGTGCTTCCACCGGAGATCAAACCTCGATCTCCAGGTTCCTAGTCGGACGCTCTAGCAGTCAGCTAAAGGGAAATTCCCTCTAGCTCAAAGCTAGAAGGCAACCTTAATTAATCCTATGTACAATTAAAATCTGCTACACAACAATTATATTAATCAATTGGTGAGAGCATTAAATCTAGAGTTTCAAAGAAACTGGTCTTTGCTTTTTTCCTAAATTTGTTACTATTGAAATTGCACTGAAGTCAAGGTGTATCATATGGAAATGGCTCTCATTCTGTACATAAGCAATTGTTTAAAAGTGTCCCCACCATACTGTTTTGCATGTCATCAAATTGTGACTATTTAGGTCAAATATATATATTAATGTCTTTACTAAGCAGAATGAAATAGTTTGATGGCTATACTGACCCGATGATGAAAAAGTTTAACATCTCTACTGACCAAGAAGAATTAGTTTGACGTCTTTACTGACCTGATGATGAAAATTTCAACGTCTTTACTGACAAGATGAATTAGTTTTACATCTTTACTGACCCCAGGATGAAATAGTTTGACATCTTTACTGACCCAAGTGTGAAATAGTTCGATGGTATGATTGACCTTGGTGAAATAGTTTGACGTCCCCTCTGACCTAAGTGAAATGCTTTGATGTCATTAGTGACCCAAAGATGAGATAGTTTGACATCCTTACTGACCAGGATGAAATAATTTAATGTTTTTACTGACCAGGATGAAATAGTTTGATGTCTTCACTCACCAGGACGAATAGTTTGACGTCTTTACTGACTCAAAGATGAAATAGTTTGAATATTTTACTGACCAGGATGAAATAGTTTGAATATTTTACTGACCAGGATGAAATGGTTTAATGTTTTGACTGACCAGGATGAAATGGTTTAATGTTTTGACTGACCAGGATGAAATAGTTTGATGTTTTGACTGACCAGAATGAAATACTTTGATGTTTTGACTGACCAGGATGAAATAGTTTGATGTTTTTACTGACCAAGATGAAATAGTTTGATGTTTTGACTGACCAGGATGAAATACTTTGCCGACAGACATTGTGTGATAGCCATTCAGCCTGAAATGTTGTGGCAGTGTGGTGAAGTTCCCGCCAGCCTCTCTCCAGTAGGTATAAAGGTCATACACTCTCGTTGTGTCTGGTCGTCTGCTTGTCAGAAATGAGGCCCTGCTAGGCCCACATAGGGCTTGCTGTGAAGAAATATAAAAGAATATTTACAGGTAAGACTTTTTACACTGATCACAGACTTACACTTAGACACAGGTTTACCTGTATATAGCAGTTAATACTTCTAAGGCATACTAGACATGTTTACCTGTATAAAAAATCACTGAAACTGGGAAGGTCTACTTTCTATTAAAGCAGACCATTTGGTCAGTTAACCTGTTAGAGGATCTAAATGTATTTACCAGGTAAAGACCACCTGGACAGTCTTACTTGTATACTGAGTACATACATACCTTTTACCTGAAATTAAACAAAAACAGTGATGACATGACAATTAACAAACTGATGGCTCAGCTAGATTGTCTGGATCAGGACCGACCATGGACAACCTGTACTGGTACATACGCCTTTGTTAAGAAAACAGAGAGGCTGCCGTGGCCAGGTTGTCTAGGTTACTGACTCACCTGTATAGCAGATGTGGTGACGACAACAGAGTGATGGGCCAGGTTGTCTAGGTTACTGACATACCTGTACATATGCCTTGGTGAAGACAACAGAGACTAGGCTGCCATGGCCAGGTTGTCTAGGTTACTGACATACCTGTACATATGCCTTGGTGAAGACAACAGAGACTAGGCTGCCATGGCCA
>JAUMHH010156912.1:0-18270 GCA_032359455.1 Chlamys rubida | reverse complement strand
TTTTATATGAACTATGAACTATTATTGTAAAAAGATTTAATCCATTTGAATAATGGATGGCCCAAAACCATAAAATTGTAGAGAATCAAAGATGAAATTAAATTCCAAAGAGTCAAAAGCCTTTTCAAAGTCAATGAATAAAATTTTTGCAGCTGACAATTTGTTTATAAATGGATTCGTGGCGTCAACAAATGCATGTTGATTATTGTCTAATGTTTTCTTAGTGTATAAATGTTCATAATAAAGTTTCTGTTCTATCATTATATCCTTTAAATCAGTTACTTCCTGTCCATTTTTCTTTATAAGTCTAGAAATGATTTTTTCCTGAAAATGTCTTTTCTCTAGATTACAAAAATATTTAGAACTTTTTTTCCCTTCTACTTTGCACCTTGGTTTTGCCAGATAATACCATTTATTTTCCTTTCCCTGATTAATTTCAACTCATTTTCCAATTCCCCAATAAGGTCTAATTGTCTATTTTTTGCTTTTTGCAGTGATTCTATTCTAGATTCTAATTATTTTTCTTTTTGATCCCTTTCCCGTTTTTTCTTTGCAGAATAAGCAATAGTCTTTCCCCTTATTGTAAATTGTATCGTCTCCCATAATAACGAGTCACTTATATTAAATGGTAATAATTCCCTGTCGTCTACTTCAGGATTTTCTGCATATTGATGAGTTACTTCTTTTATACAATTTTTTACTAACTTTACATATTCTGCATCTCTCAATAAACTATTATTTAATTTCCATGCTCCCTTTCCCCTTACTTGTTTGATGAATCTAATTACTATTGATACTTGACAATGGTCTGACCTGTAGCTAATACCTATCCCACTTTTAATAACAGATGTAGCCAAATGTGAAGATACTAGAAAACAATCTTATCTTGCTTGTTTCCTGTTTGGACCATGCCAAGTAAATAGGTGTATATCCGGATTTCGCCAAATATCTATGAGATCAAAAGTATCCATAATATCTATGATTTTATCGTGATTCATAACATTGTTTCTACTTAAATATTTGTTTGTATCTTTAACATAGTTTTGTGGTGCGTTCCAGTCCCCACCTTTAATGATAGATGTTTTCTCACATAATTCAATTTGATGAGAAAGTTGAATATAAAAGTTAACATCTGTACAATTCGGCCCATATACAGCTACTAATGTTAAGTTCTTATCACATGAAATTAAGCGAATATTTAGAATTAAAAAGTTGCCTTTCTGGTCTTCTTTTTTTGACAAAAATGTGAATCCAAATGAAATTTTTAATAGAATTGCTACACCCCTACTATTCGATACTTATGAGTTAAACCAGGCTTCATATCCCCATTCAATTTTCCATGAATTTTCAACCTTTTTGAAAGAATGTGTATCTATTAGAAAAGTAATATCATATTTTTGACTACATTTTTCATTTTTCATTTTCATATATGTAATCACATAGTTTTAAAATAGTAAACCAAGAGACATAGGTACTCACAAATACATACATTATTCTACAATCTGTTAGATGTACAAAGTACAAAAACATGTACTATTCCAAGTAATACAAGTGATGTGATGTATAAAATATGATTATATTTTTCAAACTAGTTTTCCCCATTCCCCCCTACTTCCGTTTTCACAACAAAGCCCTATAGAGGAACGACCGCTATAGCATTCTTCAGGCCACAAATCATTTCAATTATTTTAAAATACCTTTTCCACGTACATACGTCTCCTTTATTTATAAAAGAAGAGAGAGAGACACACATTTAACGCACAAAAAACCCACTCATACAAATTTACATTCAAATATTTGAAATGATTTTGTGTGTGGAGTGTGTCCATATTCTGGTTTTGCCACCAAATTATTTCATTATAAATTCATCGATATCTTTCGAATTGCAATCAACTGAACCACTATAACAAGTGTTGTCAGTTTCCTATTGTACCCGCTAAGTCAGTTTATTTGCCTTCAAATTTATACACGCAGATAGTTTCATATGGCTAATTAGTATAATAGAGTTTCCATTATCTATAATCACCACCAGATTAGTTGTAGTTTTCAAATATGTGAGACCTATAACTTATTATCTTCGATACATGTCGAATTACTATCATAAATGTATACTCATAAATCAATTAATTTGGCTAAAAATGTATTGGAGTTTACATTTACACAAACAAATCGTTAATTCCCGTCCCCCACAAACGATCTCAAATATATAATTGCGTCAAGAGCAAGGAACGAAACGACAACTCTGGCCCGTTGTTGATACAACCTATTTATCGATATCTGTCCACTCTGTTTTTTGTACACACCCACACAAATTATATGATACAGTGTATTTGCATCTGTTCAAATCGCCACCCCGGACATATTGTAGACTACTTCCGTGTCAGCACAAGGCTGTAGTGGTGTAATGGGAGCGAGGATCAAGAGGGTCAGTGAGGATCTGAGGATTTGATGAGGATCCATGAGGATCTGAGGATTTGATGACGATCAGTGAGGATCTGAGGATTTGATGAGGATCAGTGACGATCTGAGGATTTGATGAGGATCAATGAGGATCCTGAGGATTTGATGAGGATCAGTGAGGATTTGATGAGGATCCTGAGGATTTGATGAGGATCAATGAGGATCCTGAGGATTTGATGAGGATCCTGAGGATTTGATGAGGATCAATGAGGATCCTGAAGATTTGATGAGGATCAATGAGGATCCTGAGGATCAATGAGGATCCTGAGGATTTGATGAGGATCCTGAGGATTTGATGAGGATCAGTGAGGATCTGAGGATTTGATGAGGATCTGATGAGGATCAATGAGAATTATTGACCTTAAAGTCTATTTTAGAAAGATAATAGTTACCTATGTAATCCACTAGCTCTATATTTAGACGACCTCGTGCTGATAAGAAAGAAGGATCGCTTTTGACATGTTATAAATATTTGCTGTATAATGTAAATTGAAGTAGTATGGCTCAAGCTCAGATAGATTTAGTAGCACGTGAAGACACAACTTTAACACAAGTCTCTGCGAATAAAATAGTCTGCTGGTTGGATATTACAGAAGAAGTCACCATAAGGTAAGTTAAAAGTAAGCTGAGAATCCTCGTGTTGATAAGATTAGTATGTACATCAACAGTTAACACTCACATCTCAACAACACGACAATCCTTAAAGATATAGAAAACATGGAACAGACTCAAATTTAACAATCTAAACATTTATTACACTACATCAGTTTACTAAACAAACATTATCTAGAACTTCAATTTTCATCTATTGTTCTTATTGATGGAGTAGAACACAAAACTTCTAGTAGAGTTTAAGTATATCTTTAAAAAGTTACAACCAAATGAATAAAAATACTTTGAGCAAGATGTCAATGGATACAAGTAACGATTCAAATATATCACAAACTTAACATATTAACAATCAAATAATCTCAAAAGATTAGCACATGTTTCCAACCACCTGTAAATTGTATTAAAAACATGGAGACAAAATATATAGACATCCAGATCTGCATAGAGATTAACTAGTGTAATGATTATTACAAGTGCTTCCAAACCTAAAAAAACTCAAAAAACCCAGCATAAAACAAAATGTGAAATGAAAATTACCTGGAAAATCTCTTGAATAACAACCTCGTCGACATCTTATAACAAAAACCATTGTTAGAATGAGAAAAAGTCCACCTAGATAAAAGACAATATGAAATGTTTAGATGCATTTAAGACAAATATCTTGATAGAATAGAAATGATTACGACATACTCTTAGAATCATCTAAAAAGATTTTTAGTATTTGAATTATTTTGTTATTAAATATCATCTAAGTTATACATACCAAGTGCTATAAGAATTCCAATGGTTGTTGTTAAGGACGATTCAGTAGAATGTTGACGGTCAGTGGATGATTCTGTAGATAGTTGGTGATCAGTAGACGATTCGGTAGAATGTTGTTGATCAGTGATCGATTGTGTAGACGGCTGATGGGTACCAGATGGTTCAGTGGAATGTTGGTGGTTAGTGATCGATTCTGTAGACGACTGATGGGTAGTAGATGGTTCAGTGGAATGTTGGTGGTTAGTGACCGATTTAACAGGCTGAAGAGGCAAAAAAACCAAAAAAACAAGAATACCTATGCTTTGTATTATTTGAAGTTTACAAAATAAATAAATGTAACTAGTCTCTAAAATAATATGCTCTATATGAATTATGATGATACATTACAATAATAGATATATAGCTATCAAATTGTTAAGAATGAGGATTAGGATTTAGATTAAGAAAAAGTACATTTCAATGATAGACTATGAGCATTGTTTGGCTAAATTGTAATGTAGAGTAGATCTATAAAATTATAATTAAGTATAATGATAACAAAGACTATAGGTTACTAGAGAACGTACTATCATAATAACACAGTATGTATACACAATTAAACAGTACATGTAAACTTAGATCTAATCTATATATTATCACTGTGAAGGAATGATGTATACATCCCAAAACTAGGTCCGCCTAGATGCGGAGACGCCTTATTATCAGTGACTATCAGGTAAACTACTCAGATAACAAACAGTTGTCATTTGGAGGTAAATGGGCTTTTTTACATTTTATTCGGCACCGATTAAGTGCGTCTGCAAATTGCTTGTCTTCCTTTTGTCGCATAATTTCATCTAGCTGTAAAAAACAAAAATTGTCATTCCATAAATCATAACAGACTTCTTTGGCAAACAGAGCTTTTCCTTTAAATTGATAGAAGTCTCCAACAGCAAGTATACTAACATTACTAAATTGAGAATGGTCACCAGTCTGCTTGATTTGTCGCAACCTTCCGTGGATATAGGTCAGCATATTTTTGTCCACCATTGATATTTTGTCAATGATAAGCAATTGTAATTGACCAAGTTTGGTGCGCAATGAATTTATCTTCTTATTACCTAGTGGTTGATATGTCAATGTTGCATCTATTGTATTGATAACGCATTGTGAATAGTAGAGCCAC
The DNA here is from genome assembly GCA_032359455.1 of Chlamys rubida. Classification (NCBI taxonomy): domain Eukaryota; kingdom Metazoa; phylum Mollusca; class Bivalvia; order Pectinida; family Pectinidae; genus Chlamys; species Chlamys rubida. The sequence goes on along the minus strand of JAUMHH010156912.1, from coordinate 13,271 downwards.
CTATATTGAAAGCTGCAACACCATTTGGAGCAACCAGTAATACTGATGTATCATCAGGGTTTGACCATGTTGATACAAAAAATATTGTTTACTCAAAAAACACTGTTTTGATCAAATGTTATTTGCCTGTACCAGCACCACCAGTAACAAATAGATGGAATGAATCAGGGCCTTTGCCATGAATTTTGTCTAAGCACCATTTTCTTATCTTGTAAAACACTTTGTTTCTCATTCATTGATCGTAATAATGCAAGTCCTTCTTCTTTTGATACAATAGTTGAACAAATTTGAATGTTGCTTTTTTACTCATTTGTTAATAAATCTGGAATTCCACCAGGTTGCTCATCCATTTCGTTTACACTTGGCATTTGTTCTTGGCATTCTTTACGTTCACGTTCTGTTTCAGGGCATATCTGTGCTCATGCATCTTCTTGTAAACCTCATTCCTCAAATACTTGTACATCTGCAAGGACTTTAATATCTTTTTTCATATATTAAACGATTGCTTTCGACAATTTCCATCACTTCCTTTAACAGTGTTTGTGTCTTATATTTCACAGAGCCTTTATAAAATTCTTCGTATTTTTTAAAAGTGTTAGGTTTCAGCTGAATGTCTGTCCTTGACTTCTTATTTCTCTTTCTGCTTTTGATATGTTTCCTGTAAACCACACATGCATACGCATCTTTTACATATTCGTTATCTTTTATTATTTTAAGTCTTTTTATTTTTAATTATTTACACATACAATGCGAATGCTTTTAAAATGAACCTTTTTATCTGATTTTATCTTCGCTACTCACATGTTTGTTAAAAAAATAAAAATATGTACATAAATCACCATGGCCCTAATTGACCACAGCCGTCGATGGGCCGTTAAACATTAACAAACAAACAAACAAACAAATGTATTGAAAGGAACTAGCCAAGTTTTTGCACACTTAGTGAATTTTTCTAAATTTCTATTTAAAAACAATAATATTTCTCGACCAGAAGAGAAGGATTTTGTGATGGCAGTATTGCCAGCAGATACATGTGCTGTTGATTCTAGTTCATCAGCCATATCATTTACAAAATGTATATGAACAAGGCAAAGTATTGCAAGGCAATCCATAGTCCCCCACCAGTAATGATTTCTATATTTAACAAATAGTACACTTATGTCAGGATGTACCTACTGTTAGGAAAGTATTCGGATACATACTTCTTGCACTCTACTATCCCAAGATGTCCTTTTACACCAAATCTGGTTACTCCAGGTGAAATAGAATATAACAAATTAAGCCCAGGACAATTTTTTTTCAAAAGTAAAGGTCAAAGGTCAAGTCATACGTCACAGTTACCTCATTCTTGCAGTCTGCACTCCGCCATCCCCAAATGTCCTTGTACACCAAATCTGGATACTCGATTAAAATCGTATAAAAGATATGCCCTAGAAAAAGATTTTCAAAAGTAAACGACAAAGGTCAAGTCATATGTCTCAGTGACCTAATTTCTGTACTCTGCACTCCACCATCCCAAAATGTCCTTGTACACCAAATCTTAGAATAGTTAAAAAATAGTCGTAGCATCGAAAATGACGAAGATATGCCACTTTGAAAATTGTTCATATTCCCGCCAAAATTCAAAATCTTCACAAAAAATGCACTTAAAACTCTTTTTCTCCGTTCTCTAAAAACGTACAGAGTTGATATTTAGCATATACATAGCATGTATCCTTGCCTACCACAATGACGCTAATCGTTGACCTTGACTTCATTCAAGGTCACAGGGATCAAATGATCAAAGTATGAACATTTCAAAATATTTTCAAAACGGTTTATTTACAGCCCATTTTTAGGAATGTATCCTAATTAAGAGATTTATAAAGTTCCAAGGTCACTGCATCATGATGCATATCAATAAACATGTGAACTCTACAAAACATCGCTTAAAATGACATAAACGTTCAGAGAATGGAAAATGTATTTTTTTACAAACTGTACAAAGAGCAATAACTCTTACAGAAAATTTAAACTCTGTAGAAACCGTCTCCTTACTGTGGTCCTATTGAATCACAGATCTGACCTTATCCACAAACAAGGTTAATCTTCCAAACTTACTAGGTATGATAGTCAGCTTCAATATGTTCTGGAACAATTCACTCACTGTATGTTAAATTTGTTCATTTTTTATTTTTACGCAATAATATCCAAAGACATTCATTATGATAATTCATAATATATATCACCGATATATTTTCATAACTTCTGTTTCATTACGTAAAAGTGTTTTGTTTATATTTTATAAATTGGTAAAGCTAACCAGGCTTTTTTTGTGGTGACCAGTCAGTCTGCAATACACAATGTCACTGTGCAATATTTGATTAGGTAAGTTGCTGGGTCCAAATAACAGCTGTCAATCACCCTTGCCTGTGAACCATCATTATGTGTCCTGGGGTTTGGTGTGCTGTGTACAAATAACAGATCTGTCAATCACCAGAGCATCACTGTGTGTACTGGGGTTCGGTTTCGCTGTGTCCAGATAACAGACATGACATTCAGAACTACCTCAAGTAAATAACATCCCCACAAAGGGGCAGGGAGGGGGAGGGACTACATAAACACTAAACAGCTTTCTATCAATGCTGACCTTTCAGAAAAAACGTCACCCTGTAGTATAAATAAGGTACAAGGTTGGTCAAAGAAGGGAAACGAAGGGAAACGTATAAAAGCGACTGTCAGTCCGAGAACATATCTTAGATAATTTTCTTGCTGGAAATCCCGTGTTTTGATCTTGATCAAATCTAGTTAAGGATTTCCATTTCGGATGGAAATCCCTATTGTTATTGTTATGTTTTTTTCTTCTTCTTCTTCCTTTTATTATTCTTATTTCCAGATTTTATTTTAACACTATATCTCAAAAACGAACAAAGATGCAACGTTCATATTTCAGCACATGATTAAGCACAACTATCTCATGACACCCACGCAAAACCATGATCGTAATGTCAATGGTCAAGGTCAAAGATCTATAATGGTTCCTATAGATCTTGGTCTAGGCAATTTTTTTCCCATGACATGTTATCAGAGAATATGTCAAGTTCAAGTCCTCGCTATGGGGGCAAACATTGGTCAAAAATGAAAATCTCAAAAATAGTTCATTTTTTATCACATCTTAAAGAGCACGATCTAATGAAGGCATGACAAAATGTTCAAGGTCATTACATAAAAATTGACGAAGATAATTATGCCACTTTGAAAAATGTTCATTTTCCCGCCAAAATTCAAAATGTTTATAACAATTGCACTTAAAACTCTTCTCCGTATTCTATAGACCTACAGAGTTGATATTCGGCACATCCATAGCATATATCCCTGGCTACACAAAAAACGTATATCTTTGACCTTGACATTCATGGACCATTTGAACTTTATAAACAAGGTAAATCTTCCAAACTTACTAGGCATAATAGTCAGCTTCAATATGTCCAGGAACGATTCATTCATTGTATGTATCACTGATATAATTCATAACTTCTGTTTCTTTACGTAAAAGTGTTTTGTTTATATGTATCTCCCTAGACACCCTTCCTAATATCATTCTGGCTGTTGCGGGGACGTTAAACTTCAATAAACAAAACAATTGACCAGACATTTCATACAATGGTTGTTTTATCTAATTTACCAAGGTTAAAGATGAAATATTGGCATCCAAACCATTAATGGTGTCTTCCTGGCATGTTCCTTTGCAGTCAGCTGGCGCTTATCATCGTTTAAGCAGCAATATAATAATAAACAGTTTTCCGTTCAACGCTTACACTTATCAAGTTATTAAATTAATAAATAAAATCCCTGACCCTAAACGCATATATTTAGACCCAAATATCATAAAAGACGTATATCAAACATGTGTATTTTTTTTATATATACAAGACGCCGGGTGACGGCCATTTTTAATGTTCGCGTCATTTTCACGATGTTCACCCCAGCTAATTTTAATCAGCACCCTCAAATTGAATAACATCAACTTTTAAACCTTGGTCCGGGACAAATGGCCACGGGACCCAATTTTGTAAATTTGTAAAGTAATGACAACATATGGAAAACTCCAATTCTAAACGCAGACGTTCTATAATTCTTTAAATGCCTCTGCCGTGTTAAGGCTAAAACTTGCTGAAAATGATCAAGGTCGACAAACGTTTTAACAATGACTAACAATTTAATTCCTTCGTACTTGAATATAGTTCTATGGTAACTTGATGGCAAATATAGATAAACTAACAAATAAAGACATGGCTGTCTGCCTATTAATTTCATTTTATAATTGTAAATTAATAAGTAAATCAACATTTCCAGATTATTGGAAAAATTGTCTATGCTACAACAAGATTCGGTTGCAAATTACAGTTTATCTCTTAACCAAGTTGTATTGGGAAGTTATTTGAAAGTGTGGTATGCAAACACATAAATAATCATCTTATAAATGGCAGTCTCTCAAAGAAACCACCATCTGGTTTCTTGCCTTATTACTCCACTAATACAAAATTAATGGAGTGTACTTGCCATGGAAAACAGAGACGCTATTGCTATTGTTTTCTGTGATTTCATGAAAGCCCTTGGCCGTGTTTGGTAAAGTGGATTATTTTGTTAAAGTAGAGAACCTTACAATCCTTTGTTAGATGTTTTACCGATGATTTTGCACTAGCGAACTCATCGAACGACCGTTATTCGAAATTAAACAATCAAATTATAATCTTAGAAACTATGACTATTACCACATTCTACTAAGTAGGCTTAATCTTAGAAGATCCTCATTTATACAAAAAGAAGCAAGCACATGGAATTGTCTACATGGTGATATTAAGAGGTTCTTAACACTTTAAAACAAAACATGAGAAAATAAAAAGGGTGATCCACGTTGGAAGCTTTTTGCTGAATTTGGACCAATGAATGCAAACTAATGTTTTTCATCGTCGTCTACTACATAATTCAAGTTCCTTAATATCATGACCTTTTCATATATAATTAATTACCGTCTTAATCATGTGGATGTGGTCATTGTAAGGAGGATTCCAACCAGTATCTACAATGTACTGGAATGTCAGACCAAAAGAACAGAAATGAGAAAAATAACTTAAATGGTATCCTGATATACCCATTTTTTTTCATTTTTTGATAAAGATTTTAAAGGACACAAGCTTTCGTTAAAAAAAAAAACAGCAGCCAACATTTTTTCGAAGCGACAAGACCAAATGCTTTTCTTTTTCCTCTCTCTCTCTCTATCTCTCCATCTCTCTCTCTCTCTCTCTCTCTCTCTCTCTCTCTCTCTCTCTCTCATTGATATGTGTTTACAGAGACTTCTTAATGTTTTTTTTACTTCAGATTGTTGTATTATTGGTGGTTTTTTTTCCAGATGTGTCCTCCTGAACACGCAACTGTGTAGACATTGCAAGGTGGAATCCCGCCTGATTGACCGCAACTGCTGACCTCTCCAGCAGCCCTAAGATGGCGACTTTGAACACGGTAATTTTTGGTAACACAACACCATTATCGGACGCTTTTACAAACGCGACTGCCTTGGACTACATCTGTTCAGAGGCCCCGAATGAGTACGCAGTCTTCTACAAGTGGGCACAGTTCGTAACTGGACTCATTATATATCCTATTGTCTGTGTGGTTGGGATAATCGGTAACACCCTTACCTTGATTGTGCTTGGCCACAAGGATATGGGAACAGCCACCAATGTGTATCTGTCCAGTCTTGCTGTTTCCGACACCATCAAACTTCTCAACGATCTCATGTATTTCATTCTTCTTGTTTTAAAATTGGAAAACCTTGACGACGACAATAAGATCATATTTAACTTCTATCCATATGCCCATTATATATTCAATATGTCAGTGTGTGTTACTGCCTGGTTAACCGTTTCGGTAGCCGTAGACCGTTACATCGCCGTCTGCCACATCACGAAGGCCAAGGAGATGTGTACAATTGCGCGAGCGCGTATCGTCAGTACGGTCGTGTTTGTGTCTATGATCACTCTGTCCGTGCCCTCTGCGCTCAGATATAAACCTATGCTACAGCACGATGACCGTTTAAACGTGTCCTGCTATAAAATTCAACAGAGCATGCTCGGTCAGAACGACCGGTTCATGACTCCCTACACTTGGGTCCAGAATTCACTGCGTTCCATCATACCGCTCATTGTCCTCATCATCCTCAACGCAAGGATTATTAACGAACTCAGGAAGCAACGTGTCCCGGGCAAAAAGCTCTCTTCGCGAAACAGGATAACTTTAATGCTGATCGTCATTATACTTTGCTTCGTAGTGTGTATCATGCCAGATGCTGTGATGTCGTTGTTTTTTGGATTTGGATATGTAGACGAAACCAGCTTAGTTCGCGGTATACGCGAAATCACGGATTCTCTTCTGGCAATCAATTCGGCTTTAAACTTTGTGCTATACTGTAGCATGAGTAAAGTTTTCCGAACGACGTTTATGAAAATATTTTGCAAGAATTGTACAATTCAGCGGAAGGTTTCAGAACGGCTGTTGCAGAACGGCCATAGTGGTGCCGCCGTATCGGTTGCGCGTAAAGACAGCAACAGTTGTAGTGGAAATAACAACAAAGACTCCAGGGAAACGTACGTCTAGGTGCCACCGAGGAAACGTGGCTATCAACTCAATCTTATGTGCAGAGGCCATCGGAGAACATGAACGTACTAATAAACATTATGACACACATTCTGGCGAGTTATGCTACCCAATAAGAAACACGAGTAATTCAGCCGGTTTTGAGTGAGTAAGTGGGTCGTAACTCTTATCCTTATCAGTGTCGATTAAGCTCAAAAGATCTGAATTGGTTAATATTTCTTCGCCTTCTATATCTGATAAATATCCGTTCCTGTATCCGAGTGATTGATAACGCACGAAAACGTAATGTTGCTGGATGAAAATGCAAGAGCTGATCTGAAAAGATGTATGCAAAGAAAATGAGTGCAATATACATTGACAAACAATGTGATAGTTTTCCTGTGAACGAATTTGTTTGAAGGTTTCTAAGCATTACAACTTTGTCTCACTATCAATGACAGAGCTCGTATGTGGTAATGGATGGAGATGGTACCGGTATGCTGTACATTATGTAGATATTGAGCAGGACAGGTGAGAATATACTCGGTTTTATGCTTTACGAGTGTTGAAATACCGGCAGTGTTTGTATCTCACAACTTAATTGCATAAACAATACAAACATTTAAGATATATTTTTTCTGGAAGGCAAATAAAATCACTAGACTGATAAGTGTTGTAACTGTTTTGTCATATTGACGTCAGGTGTATGCAGACAGTATGGACAGTCTTATTGTATGGCGTCATATCTGCTCCTGTCCATAAACAACCTGTCCTGTTCCAATTAAACCCGCACATTTTGTGAATCCTTAAAGCAGCAGTTTAAAAAAATACTACCTGAAAACGAACCTCAGAAACTGTTCGGGAATACACAGATTCCATGTGTCTTGCACAGCCTAAAATGACGGAATGTTCCATTTTTGGTAAGGTTATGATACCGAATCCTGCTAATTTCACAAACAATCATTTCATTTGATTTGCTTATACGCTTTTGAATTATATATATGAAAGTCTATATTCGTAAGTACGGAAGAGATGGTAAGTCAAAATTTAGAATGAGTGACTCGAGGAAAACGAAATTTATTTATTTTGTTATATACTTTTATATGATTTATTTATTCATTATTTAGAAAATAGCTCACTGGTACAACAGTTCATACAGAGTGTGTGCCATTTCTTCTATACCAGTACATTGATTACAACAATGTGTATAAACAGTACAGTTTTGTGTTTATAATTATGAAAGAAATATAATAAGCTAACTATATTACACCTTAAAGTGATATTTGAATATAGAACCCGATCACTATTTGCATCATTGCCGACTGGATGACCAAAAGAGTGGTCCATGTAGTCGATCACTCGTTTGTTGCTTTGATTATATAAAACTGTTGTTTTATGCTCAGGTTGGATGTATTCAAATGGTGTGTGTATTCATGTTAATTGCCAATAATGGAGTCAATAGTTTGAAATGCAAATGCAGTGTAACCGCTGAACTAAATACAAAAACTAAATAGAAACTAAAAATGTATTAATTTACAGTAGAAATGTTCATTTTACGAAGTCTTTGTGATCGCAATGGTAAAACAGCGGACTTTCTTATGTACTTAACAATTATGTAAAGCATACAAAGCATTGACTCTGACATTTCTGAGATTTGTAAAGTGCCACTTTGTCAAGTCTCACGCGATGTTAAGTAAAAACAATATTTTTGTTAAGTGCTTCATAATGTAAGGATGTGTTTGATAGTGTCACGTAATGTGCAAGATTCCTTTGTTGAGTGGCACGTGATGAAGAATTTCTATGGTAAGTCTCACGTGAATTAAAATGTATATGTTGAGGTGAAAGGGTTTAGGAAAATCTGTCAAGTGTCGCGTGATGTTAGCATGTCTTTGTTAATAGTAACGTTAAGAAAGGTTTTCTTTGTTGAGTGTCACGTTATATTTGGTTTGGTTTTATAAAGTTTAACGTCCTATTAACGACTAAGGTCATTTAAGTAGTGCCGCCATGTATTTTGTTTATGCGTGCATGTGTGTATGTGTGCCGGAGGCAGGGTATGTTGGTGTGCTTGCCTTCTTGTGATAGCGCGGATCTGATGCCGACTTCATAGTGCTATCCCACTGAAATACCATGCCGAAGTCACCCAGCACCGCATTCCGCCCTGTCACATTATACCGACAACTGGTTAACAAGTTGATGCCATTTCGATTAAGCAGGGAATAACAACTACCATTTTAAAGTTAAGTATGTCTTTGGTTGAATGCATGTGATATAAGATGTGTTTGTTAAGTGGTATTCGGTACAGTTAAGCGCACGGTAAATCAGGATGTTTTTTAAGTATTACTCGATAATGGAGTTCGTATATTGAGTGTCTTTGGATGTAAGGATGTATTTGTTGAGTGTCACGTGATGTAAACAAATCTATGTATGAGTGGAGTGAGCTGTGGAGATTTTTAACCGACAATTAATGAAGTCAATAGTTCTGTTCATTTTTCAGATTAAAATCAGAAGCAAGAAGATCTAGTTGAAAGTCTGGTTTATCCACATTGCCGTTTTGTACAGTGTTCGGTTTAGACAGGTTACTCAGCAAAAAATGCGGTACTTCCGTGATGTTATCGCACCGTGTGTATAAACCGACTTATAATTGTTGGTGACGATATATTGCATTTACTCTCCAAAACGTCATGAAGCTTATCCGTTACAATCATATGTGCTTTTTGTCCAACTATAACTTGTATTTACCGTTTATTGTCAAATGGCTCTCTTTACGCTATCTTCGTGCTCTATCAATTTGAAGGATACTGGAAAACGTCACTTTAATTAATTAATCAATACATTTATTTATTTCATTCGGGCTTGAGATTGATACTTGACCACTGACGACCATAATTATGTAAATACTATGTGGAAAGTTAACCTTTCTGGTTTGCAGTACACAGGGACTTGATTCTGACGCTCCTTTATGAGTGCGCATCTCGCACGTTTTTAAGATTGCTAGCTTCGACTAGATATAGATGGAATTGATGACGAGTTTCTCTGTCTCATATAAAATACATCGCTACAGTTCTTAGTTTAATATCACAGACATTGCTTTCATCCAACTACCTTTCTTTCTTAAATTAATTGATGGTGTTGTTAGGACGTACCCATTGCCTTTCATATATATGAAATACGGTTAGTAAATTATGTGTCCTTTTTATTTCCTTAATCAACATTTTTGTAAGTCCGCTTCACTACCATATAAATGCAGCCAGGCTTGATCATTCCGCTACTCTGTGCACCACTCAAATTTGTCAGAGCACGACGTGTTACTTGGCAAAGTAATCGGAATGGATAGGTTTTAGCTGTAGTGTACGTGCATGTGTTATGATTTCTCAGAGAAGATCTGTGAGACAAATACATTTTTTCCTGTTTTTTACGCCCTGCCGCGACGTAGCACTTGGCATGCAGGACTGGCCTGTCCAGTCGTGTGTCCGACTGGGCGTTCTTATTCTGTTAAGGTCACTTTTTGTTTTGACTGAATGCTGCAACTGTTTACTTTTGATGGGCGACTTTGCAGGATCGTACGCCTTTAGGACTTTAACATCATGTACGGCATTGCCTTGACACCGACCATGACATGCGACACTGGCAAATCTTTGTATAAGGTCAATCATTGAGCAAGGACTTCAGCTTGGGCCACGTGGCTTAAAATGCTGAGGTTTTTTTATGAGTGCAGCTTCTCGCACGAATTTAAATTTGCTAGCTTTGACTAGATTTAGATAGAATTGATGACGAGTTTTCTCTGTCCCATATAAGATGGAAATCAACTTTCTCGTCACATTGTCTACTGTTATTCATTATTCTTAGAGAACGATGATTTTGCTCCGTTCATGATATCAATATCTCTATTGTGGCATCAATCTTATCCGTTAGTCAACGACGCAATCTTTGTAGATCATTATGTGTTTTACCACAAGGGTAAATTTGTACACTGTGACATCACTCATTTTCGAGGATGTTTTAGTTCGTTGGTTATCTTCATCCACGTATTCAAAGGTCCTTAAAGTAATATCCATTTGAGTGTGTACTCGAAATGATCAAATGCGTGTACTCACGAAATGATGTCATATCGGGAAACCATTACATTTTAGACCCACAATACTATTTGGTTTACAGTATGTCAATTGTTTTACCACAGGGTTATAAAGTGAATAAATGTCAATCGTTTTATCACAAGGGTTATAAAGTGAATAAATGTCAATCGTTTATCACAAGGGTTATAAAGTGAATAAATGTCAATCGTTTTATCACAAGGGTTATAAAGTGAATAAATGTTAATCGTTTTTCACAAGGGTTATACAGTGTATAAATGCCAGTGGTAATACACCACTACTAATGTTAATATACTATTTATTTGATTGTTCTCATATACCTGTGGATCTATGTTTACTCCTACAAATTCAAGTGTATATTTTGTTATATTGATAAATATACCTTTGAGGTTGGTTCCTAATTGGTTTTAAGGAGATAAATTTGTTCCATATACTTACGTTTTGCAGATGCATTATTGGTTTCTCTGTCTACTTTGCAGACAAGACTGTATGTTATGAGGAAATGGTACTTGTCAGGTGATGTTGAATGCAATTCTGGTCCGTAAACAAATACCACAGATTCCTCTGTAGTGTCGTATATTACTGATTTGTTAGAAAGTAAAAATATTCTTTTGTTCATCAAAGTTTGAAAAAAGCTTGATATTCTTCATACTGAACTATTCAGCTATATAGATATATTCTTCACCGATACATGGTTAACACCTAACGATGTAGATTCTCAAAATCTAAGCCTGCCTGTATTTTCTTACCTTTTCCATTCGTGAGGCTCGATATGATTGGGGGTGGTTGTATTTTTGTATATGTTATACACGATTTATCAGCAAAACGAAGACCAGATTTGTTATACACGGTTTATCAGCAAAACGAAGACCAGATTAAGAGATATCATTTATTGAATGTCTTTGGCTTGAACTTACTTTTCTGGCGTAAAATTTCTTTACAGTATATTTAACCGCATTAACACTATTTTAAGAGACATATATGGCTATTCAGTCACTGAAATTACGAGCTATATAGGCAGGACATATAGACCCCGACAATCGGACAAAATTCGATGATATTTACAAATGTGTGGACGACTTTCCAATATACTTTTTTCAACAGAAAATGCATGTATCACTAGAAATATCGTGACGTCGTGACAAGTGACCCCCTTAAATGACAATTACAATTATAAATGTAATTCGTTAAAGGCGATTTATACAAAAGAAGGCTAAAAAGAAACAAAAAGCAAATCACTGGATACAATTTAGTCGTATTAATTGTACTAATGATATAGGTCAATCAAAACAGAAGCACTTTGACAAGATTGCAAATATTTTAAAAACTGCGAACATTCCTGATTCCAAAAGCTGGTTGAGATTTATAAGGCTTTTGTTATTACGAAACCCTGGTCATCTCCCTCCTATTTCCAACAATAATTCAATATTTGGGGATGTCTTTGAAGGTTATTTTAGCTCCAAAACTACCGTTGTCGACTCCTACGTTCCACTTCCACACATAACTAGCGTATGTGACCAACGTCTAGCTGACGTTAAGATTTCTCTTACAGAAGTAAGCGACATTTTTGGTAGACTAGACTGCTCTAAACCCGTTTGACCTAATCTGGTAAAGGCGCAGCTTTTGAAAGAGGTTGTGCATATTATTAGTGAACATTTGACTAAAATATCTATTCCTATGCTGCATTTCTTAAACTATTGTGAAACAGGCAAGTGTTACCCTGCTATTAAAAACGGGATAAGTAGTTTCTGTCAAATTAAGGACATATTTCTCTATTATCAATGATTGATAAACTTATGGAACGGTGTGTGTACAAGCATTCACACTCACCTCTCCTACTCCTACTCTTTCCTCCCATTCCCATATAGAATGTATTTATAGATTATCCCACTGTGTTTTCGGGGTTTGTCGTGAGAACAATTTTCTCATCGCAAGCACGTGGATATAATCGTGAGGCCACCGCAGGTGGGCTCGAGATTGTATCCACGTGCGAGCTATGAGAAAAATGTTCGAATCTCGAAGTGCTAAACTGTTTATCATCTATATACTACTACCTTATATATTTCTTCATTTTAAAAAAAGTCAACTAAACACCATATTTTTCAAACGACTTCTAGGCTCAAAGGTCATCGATCAAAAATCCTAGGCCTGAGACAAACGTAAACAAATAGAAGATTTTCGCGGAGGAACCTTAAAATTATGTAGAATCAAATATTTGTTAAAACAATCTTATCGTCATTGGCTATTCCATTTGCACATTTACTTTTGAAATGGTGATGTTAATCTCACAATATGTTTTCGTAAATTTGTATTGATATGTTTATGACGGACTATTTTCTTTCGCGAATCGCTTTTGTGTGAACACTATTTCCGGTTTTGGACGTCACCTGGCGCGAGCAGACGATCTGTTTTGAGAAAATACGTTCCCAACTGCTGGGAAATGGGAAAATCAGTTCTCAAGTTCTTTTCAAGTTGTTTTCAAGTCGTTCAACAGAATTCGAAATACAGTGCACAAACTGATGTTCTATTTATAGTAAGTGACCTTGACCTTTGATATCAAAGGCT
>JAUMHH010156911.1:0-36126 GCA_032359455.1 Chlamys rubida | reverse complement strand
TGTCTATATCTCCAGTGTGTCTCCGTATCCAGACACGTGTCTATATCTCCAGTGTGTCTCCGTATCCAGACACGTGTCTATATCTCCAGTGTGTCTCCGTATCCAGACACGTGTCTATATCTCCAGTGTGTCTCCGTATCCAGACACGTGTCTATATCTCCAGTGTGTCTCCGTATCCAGACACGTGTCTATATCTCCAGTGTGTCTCCGTATCCAGACACGTGTTTATATCTCCAATGTGTCTCCGTATCCAGACACGTGTTTATATCTCCAGTGTGTCTCTGTATCCAGACACGTGTTTATATCTCCAGTGTGTCTCTGTATCCAGACGCGTGTCTATATCTCCAGTGTGTCTCCGTATCCAGACACGTGTGTATATCTCCAGTATGTCTCTGTATCCATACACGTGTCTGGATCTCTAGTGTGTCTCTGTATCCAGACATGTCTCTCTATCGTCAAGTTGTCTCTATATTTCCAGAAATATCTGCATATCTCTATGGTGTCACGGTATCTAGAATCGTCTCTATATTTCCAGTATCCAGACACGTCTCTATATCTCGTGTGTCTCGGTATCTAGTCTCGTCTCTGTATCTTCAGTGTGTCTCTGTAGCCATACACATCTTTATTTCTCCAGCGTGGTTCTTTCTTTAAATTCCCTTTATCTCTTATTCCTCCTTTCTCTCCCCTGACGATCTGTCTCTCCGCCCCAGACATTATCCCTAATTCCACTAATCTCTTATTCCTCCTTTCTCTCCCCTGGCGATCTGTCTCTCCGCCCCAGACATTAGCGCAATTCCCTTTATCTCCTTTTCCACCTTTCTCTCTCCTGGCGATCTGACTCTCCATCCCAGACACTACTTCCAATCCACCTATCTCTTACCTATTTTTCTCTCCTCACAATCTGTCTCTCCGCCCAAAACTTAAACGCCATCTGCCTGTTTCTTACATCTCCTTTCTCTCTCCTTGCGATCTGTCTCTCTGTTACCGACATCCTTCCTTTCTCTTTCCTGGTGATCCGTACACTACTGTCACCCCGCAACCTCTTACATATTTTTCTCCCCTGGCGATCTGTCTCTCCGCCCCAGACATTAGCGCGATTCCGCTTATCTCTTATTCCACCTTTCTCTCTCCTGGCGGTCTGTTTCTCCGCCCTATTCTCCTGCACCTATTCTGTTTCTTACTCATTCTTTCTCTCTCTTGGCGATCTATCTCTCCGTCCCAGACATTAGCTCCACTCCGCCAGCCGGAGATGGCAGGGTCGGTGGTCTGGCCCGCCAGTCGGTTGATGGATCGGCGCAGTGGGTAACTGACAGCTACACGGATAGCGAAATTTGAGAAGAATTTCATTGTTAATAGAACAGAAGGATGAAAATAACACATTGACAAAAGAATTCTTTAATAGATATAATTATATTTGTTCTCCATTCTGAGGAACATGGACCAGGGACGGTGTTGGGAGAGTATATTTTTCCAGCTGCCATTTCCTGCCGCCATTACAAGAGAGTTCCGTCTCCCCTCCTTTTCTACATCTGTTGTTGCCATGACAAAACATGCTACGTGTCAAGTAAAACAAGTTACGTATCTAGCACTGACATGCACGTGTAGAGGTTGTCATAGGTACGAATAACAAGCCTACCCATCAACAGTTGGAACAGTGGCAGTCTTAAGCCGTCCCACTTCCAACATAAGAATGATCTTTATCGCCCGAACACTCAATCCTCAGGTTACGTGTCATGAGAGTAGATGGTTAAAAAAACTACCCAGAAAACATAAATTCGTATTATTACGTTCGTTCAAATCGACGTTGATATTTGATAACAAAACATATGACTTTTGTCAAATCTTAAACTATATCCATCTCGGGAAACGGTACTTATGAAAATCGTGATAGGAAAGGCTTTACCCACGTCAAAACTGGAATAAAACTGGTAGTGAAAATTTCGGTTCTGATAACTAAATGTAGGCCACCATGCAATGTGTTAATACATTTCAAACCAACCGTCTTTTTTCATATTATATCAACGTAAACCAACAATATATCTATCCCTATCATTCACCCAGACATAAGCCCATTTCGCAAGAGCTGTAATTTGTGAAGAAGATATACACCTATAAACGCTAAGCGAAAAACTCCTCTAGATCACACAAGAAGAACAATATTTAAAAAAAATGTCGTCCTGAGAAAATCTACTCTCGAAAGAGAAAAAAATGTCGCACACGATTTTGTATAGTCTATCACAGTAAACAGGGTAGTAAAAGTAGACGTGGATTTGTTTAGACGGTGCTATTTAAAGGCGTATGCTACTCTACATGTTATACTTGTTATGTAAGAGTTATCTCCCGTTATCATCTATAATTCTAGTATTTCAGAATTTCTTCAACGTGACTAATGCATTCTTGAAAAACGAGTCATTATTTAATTAACTTAATTAGAATATGGTTTATTATGCATATTTGTACCTGTTTATGTAGAAATCTTTTGTACTGGAGATGCAATTCTCAGTAAGGTGACATATACATATATGTAGCATTAACTTATACGGATTTATCCCCACTTTTTAATGTGTTTTTGATTTAACACCAAAAAATCACACTTCTGTGATATTTTCTCGAAAGACAGTCGTATTGTTGTGATTTTGTTAGATGTTTTTGTTTAAAAGTACGTCACAAATTAATACCAGCTTTTACAAATATTGAACCCATACACTCTAGGAACATTTCAATGGTTTTGACATGTGTCTTTGCAGCCCGGAATAAAGTATAAACAAAGGACAGAAAAGCAAAGAAAAACGGACTAAAATTCGATAGTTTTAAAGACAATAAGGCGAACTGAAATGACGTAAAAACACTTATAATACACTCATACAAACACGAAGACGAAACCTGGTGTTCCGGAAGGGTAAGCGTTTCTCCCGCCATTTGTGGCAACATTCATGATGTGTCCCGTCAAATCTGGGATAGTTTGTAGGTCACCAAAGGTCGAATCCCACAGTAAATAAGTCTCAGGTGCTAAAATGTCATTGACGAAAGGTATGGTTTCCAGTTTACATGCAATGGGTCCAGAGTCAGACAGTAACATTTAACATTTTTTTTTTACAATAAACCGTATTTAACCGTGAACTTCTATACTTCTGAAACACATTGTACGTTATTGTGTTATGTTTTTTTTTACATTTCCAGTTTCTGGTTAAACTACAGAAATGTAAAACAACATCTTGATAATTGATTAAAGCACTGTAACACTTACTATTGTAACTCGAACCAATGGTAGGTGTTACACAGCAGATTGACTCTGAAATTCTTAAGAAATAAAGAAAAGTGTTTTCGTTTGTAATGGTACACCTTGGACTTGGATAATACCTTGCATTAGAAATATATGTATAAACTAAATCAATTACAACTATGACCAAGAAAGTTTTTTTCTTCAAAGTATATAATTTTTAATGCTAAAATACTTAAAGTGAGTAAGTACCTGATTGCTATGTTCCCTTTGGAGTCTCAATGAATACTTGTTGACAATAAAAATTGTTTATGTCTGTTTCTTTAAACTTTGATTTTTTTATTTGATTCAGGAGTGACGCCAACTTTTTCAACATAAAGTTTCCAAACTGTAATACCTCATAACTCAGACAAACGTAACGCGAGTATTACTTGAGACTTTGACTAAAACGAGGTACGAGGGAGCAAACTATGGCGGCTGTTACCTTGATCCATTTAATGCGCATACGTCGTAGGCCTCAACCATCCGTCAACCTCCACGAGAAAAATATCAACACATTCGCCGAGGTGACGATATGTCCATGGTAAGAATGTCTGAAAGGTCTAAAGTGGTCCCAGGGAATGGATTGAAAAGTGTGACGTAATTTTGTAAGATTTATTTTCAATCGTTCACATTGTAGCCTGTTGGAGTTTAGGTGGCGACTATAGTGGACCAAGCTGTGTCTCAGAACTCTGGAGCGCTCCAATACAACACCCCAATCCTATATACATGGCCCCCGACACGAGCAGGTGTGCTTCGTCCCGTTTCAGATGAAACTTTACTTGTGAATTGCCTTTTTCCCGACGAGAGTAATTGACTCATGTGATAATCGGCAAAAAAATCCAAACCTCATTAGCAGTAGACCTAGCGTGGTCAACACACGTATATAACTGTTATACGTTAAGGCTACCGTGCACACTTTACATCCGATCTAAGTTCGAGTTATCGCCCCTTTTCTATAAGCTTTATTCAGAATTATATTTTTTGATCAATTCATACATATGTCTTTCGAAACTTGTCACATTTCATTAATAAAATCTAAATTCTAATTCATTAACGCAACTTGAATTTAATTTTGAGTCTTCATAAAGGAAACAAACCTGTATTAACTGTCATAGATTAATAATTTTTGTAGACAAGTTTTGGACTCCTCCGTTACGTCGTGTCAATTTTGATTCAGAAGATTTAACCAAAATCAATTGGTTTAATGAGAAAGTTGACGTAAGTCTACCATGTTACAATTCAGACAAGAAAAACAACACAATGTTAACTAGATGCTGGCGTTAATGTATTTAAAATTACAAGTAAGAAGAATATTACCGACGCAGGTTGACGCTCATTTACACCCAAATAAGGGGACACACACCGATGAAATGTGGACCATAAATCATTGTAGCAATGGTCAGTCACAGTGGGACGATGTTGAACGGATGGGAACTGGTCACCAGCGACGTGGAGAAATTCTCAGACCAGTGACCAGATCACTACATCAGCCTATCCATCCATTTACAGTGGTGATGTATATGCTCGTCTTTGTCCATAAGCAAAATCCCATTAACACTTAAACCATTAGTGGCGGTATGGACGCCTGCTTTACAGCATCGCTCTCCCCAGCGCACACTCACGGCGATGCACGGGCTTTTCCGGAGGGAGGGCTCCCTCGCGCCGTGATGGATGTGCTTCATAGGGCCATGAATCAGACCCTTAAGAGACCCCTTAACAATGCGGCCCCTATAGGACTCACTCTAGTCACCACCATCAAAATTATTTTCTTCATAAGATACATGTCATCACTGTTTCGCCAGACTAAACGGATATATTTTATCATCTCATTGCGGTTCAGACGCTGTCGTGTTTTTGTCTTAGAAAAATATTTGTCATATTAATAAATCTTACATTTGTCATTTTGATCATGGACGGGTTTGATGTATGCAATACTGGTTACACCACCAAAGATGTTTCAAAATAGAGAAAAGGAATGTCCGCAAAGGGTTGGGAATATCGTCATCACGTGTTCTTATTTTGTTCATAGTTTTACAAATGTTGCATTTTGAACAGTCAGGCCTGAAACGACTGACAGTTTGACAGAATCGTCAACTTTTTCACAAATATATTTTTAAATGACATATATAATTAAGGTTTTTCGAGTAAAATCAAACCTACCATGATTTCGGTATATTTATGTTGCTGACATAAATTTAATGTAATATACAATAATCAAAAATAAATAAAAAAAAAAAAAGTATAGTTATAAGGTAAAAAAATCCGAAATACATATTAGATGATTTCCTTGTTCTAATTTCACACTGAAACAAACACATTTACAACGGGATATTGCTCATAAAGTACAAAATGACACAAAAACAATTGGGATCCCTAACGCGAATATCATCAATTTCTACGCAATCGGCAACTGTGACAGTTTTCAAATGTACTGGTCGTTCCATTTGGGGGGTGTTGACAGTCGTGATTGAGATTTGATCATCAGAGTGTCATTGTATCAGTCGAGTAGGGCGGGCTTGTCACCATCTTTGACACTTCGACGTAACCACGTGGTACACCAAACCGGCCTCGGACGGTCCAGAGCAGGGGTGTGACGTCAGTGCATAACCGGAACTGACAGGATTGACAAAAAATACGAAACGGGCGAAAAACAAACGAATGAATATTTTGTGTGAAAGGAATGGTGCGAAAGTAACACGAAAATTAGTAAATTTGTGGATGGAAATGTCAACACTGATAAAAAAGTTTACATTTGTTAAAAGTGATCAGACTCAGCTGACATTTTTGTTGATTGTCTATTAGTGCAAAGTTGCGTCGTTGAGTTGGCGCTCTTAGATCGTGGCACACCGAGATAGGCAACAGAGATTACACTACTGCTTTCATATATTCACATGCTGATTTGTACCATTTCGTTGTTTCGTCTTGTCGCTCCGAAAAGAAATATCTTAATACATATATTAATTATCATTGTTTGGTATTTTTTGTCCCAGAAAGACGAGAATTTACAAACCTTATAGTTCAGATTCGTTAAATCTGGTGTTTACGAAACAACAGAAAAGCGAGATTTGTACGCCCATAGAAATTATAAGTCGCTAACTAACGTACATTTTTCGTATTTTGCGAAGTTGTTTATTGTCTTATTTAGGAACGGAAAGACTAACAAAAGAGATTCAAGCAAGCTTTTGAATCTTATCTTCTAGGGGAGAAAAGGACGAAACAACAAAATGGCGAAAATCAACCACCTTACATAATATACCAGACCCCAGGTTGGCGCTACACTACCGATTTCCGGCACAAGAACCGAAGGGCTGATATGAAAACAAACACGTTGTAAACTTTTTTCTTGTGCAAATTTGCGTTCTGCATGTATAAAACCTAAATTCTGAGCTAAAGGACCACGACGATGATACCTATACGTACAGTTCCACGGTGATAATACAGTTTACAAAGGCTGGTTTTATGCTGTTGTCTACATCCCTCGTGCCTTATTCTTTCAATTAAATCTCTGATTATTCCCCGTATGTTTTATATAACGCGTGAAGGATTCCTAGCCAGTCTTTATTCTCTGTCCACTGTGGCTAGACCACAACAACGACAAATTTCTAAAATTTGAGGCGGACACCGGAGCCGGACCGAGGTCAGATAATATTAAACACGGAAGCGGGCAGATATAGCCGGAAGCAGACGATATCCTCGGATGCGGGCTGGTACGGAAAAGTAATTGTATAAATGGAAAATATCGACGGTTGGATTTTAAATTATTACCGTATGCAGTTTGAGTGATAAGTTTAACAAAGAAAATGATAAATCATGTTATAAATTTCATTTTGTCATACATCTGATGATAAAATCCATTCGTAGGCATGCCTTGACATGCCAGGCCTGGGTTTTACAGTATGTGCCAAATTTTATAATGAATAGAAATGAAAGATGGAAGCGACTTAAGGACAAACTGACTGACAGGTATCAAGGAACATTTAACATTATAATAAAATAGGTTGGCAACGGAAATATGACGAAGATTTTTTTCTTTGAGTGGGAAGTTTGAATTTAAAGACCGTTACACATTGTGCGATAAAATGATTTTGTAAGAGTATTTAACACTTTTTTTTAATGTTCCCTCGTGATCCTAATTCATCTTGCTCTACGACAAAAGGAAAATCGGCGCATGCGCATCGCTGTTGTTCGATATGACTACATATGGTTAATATTGAGTGGCATATACGAACATTAAATATAACATTTAGAAAGAAGCAACTTTAAAAAAATAATAATGTAAAATATGTTCTGTACATAATCCTAAGCATAAAAGACATTCATATTTATCAATCTTGGTCAATAAGAGTGATAAAGAAGGATCAGGTAAACTCACCATTTATGTCGTCTTCTTCGGACATTCGGAACTCGGTTGTGGTGACTTTTGTACGGTTTTTCTAGAGAGGCTCCGAATAAGGGAAAATATGATCGGAAAGCTCGAGCGCGTGAGGAGGGGATGATGTTTTATTACCCTGTCATGTGATAAATATCATCTAATCAGACACACTGTGATGAAGGTGATGTGTAATTTTAATTGCTGTATAAAAGATATGTGTCTACTGTGTGTGTGTATGTGTGTGTATGTGTGTGTGTGTGTGTGTGTGTGTGTGTATGTGTGTCTACTGTGTGTGTGTATGTGTGTGTGTGAAACACACAAACACGTGTGACAATCGGTACTGGGAATAATGTGCCTTTACCTTGGTGCTCGACCTCTTACAATAACGCACTTGCTATATATATAGGTTCTTCCCAGCCCATCAGGGTAAAACAAATATTGTGTATTTTACACCCACCTACTATAAATAAATGTTTTATTATCTTATTATTGTTTTTTACTTAACCGAATATTTAGGTCGAAGTAGAAAATCAAGATGGGGTCCGATTGTGTGCAATAGGTAAGAGTGCAATATAAAGATCGAAAGGAAAAAATCAAATATGTTCCAGGTGTGCTCCGGTTAGAGATCGAATGGAAAATCCAGACGTTTTCCGAAAGTGTGTAACAGTTAGAGATCGAATGGAAAGTCCAGACGTGTTCCGAAAGTGTGAAACAGTTAGAAATCGAAGGGAAATCCGAGTATGTTTTGAAAGTTTGTGGTAGCTAAGTGTAGACGTGCAATGGTTGGTGTTTGTAGGCATAAAAAAAGAGTATTTATACTAGTCTTGATAAAGACCACATAGTGTATATTGTTAAAGTAGAAACTTCGCGTTGTGGAAATCCGGTTCTTTTTCGCGTTGAGTAAATTAGCGCGAAAATATCAACACGCGAATATTTATTTATAGATTTTAGGGATTGATTATAGATAAATAGAATAGATATATTTAAGAACAATTACAAACGCGAAAATGTCCACACCACGATCAGTTAATGAGTCATAACGCGAACATGTCCACATCACGATCAGTTAATGAGTCATAACGCGAACATGTCCACACCACGATCAGTTAATGAGTCATAACGCGAACATGTCCACACCACGATCAGTTAATGAGTCATAACGCGAACATTTCTTCACGCGACTTTTATAACATCTGATAAAGTGCTTTAATCTGCGATGTAATATTATTTTTTATTATTTACAATTTGTCTGATTAACTCGTGGTTTTTCGTCTCGAAATGCATTTTCTATTAAATGACACTGGCAGGTTTACGAAACTGTTGTGGGATTAAAATATTTTAACAGCAACCAGAACAAATAAACACTGAGAATTACACGAAATAATATAGAACAGAATGCCATTTAAAAACTATTAGAAGATATTGCCATTGTTAGAATAGAGAAGTTCCACGCCGAAGTTTTATTGTATATAGGCCATGGAAAGTTATTTTTAGTGAAATCTGTTTCCTGTTACCTTTAAACATATCGTATTCATTGTGAAGAAGAAAATTATAACAAATTTAGTATTTTTCGTTTATAATTATATCGCTTTGTTATATAGTAAATGGGCAAGTAACGCCAAACCAGGAGAAAATGCGGGACAAATTGGAGCTTTCTTTCGTTGAAGATACAAACAAAATGGTTGGGACTCTCTACTTTCAGACTATGGTCACAACTGGCTCGTTAGAGGATCTTAAAAAAAGTCGTTTAATATAAATCATTAATGATTCTGGTTTTTTAACGAGGGACTGCAAACATATATCTATTAAAACATCTGGCGTTTCGTTAGAAAATTTCAATCTTGGAAAAAATGTATGTCTTTTCTACGACGAGCACTTCTCAGATGACACAGAGTTATATACAGAACTGTGAAAACCTAGTTAGTTTTTGTCTCTCATTGCCGACTACCACACGCAGATTCTGTGTACTCTTGTTAAGAGTGTCTCCGGTACGACCTGCTGTAATCAAACCGGTGCCTGTATCAATAATAGATACAGCCTCTCCATGGCCCTTTTTTTGTTGTCTTTCTCACTCTTATACGAGAGGCAAAGCCGTGTCATGAACTGAATGGGTTCTGTTTCTGTTGAAATGCGATTATTATTTTACATTTACAAATTATCTGCAATTTCGTACCATTCAGAACATGATTTCTTTATCAATAATAAATTATTTATTTTATATTAATTTTTCTTTCTTTAATGTTTATTACAAATGTAATATATTGAATTTCATACATGGATTGTTTTAATTTTTGGTGTGTATCTCGTCTCTGCACTTAAAACATTAGTTGCATACCCTTATGAATCTTGATAACTAAAAACATAATGAGCAAATGTCAACGAAATACCGAAATAAATGAGAATATGTGGGTTCAAAAGATTATATTAAAGTTTAAAAGATTATTTATGTGTTCATACTTGTAACTCCTGCACATGCGCAGAGTCAATGACTTGCTATGAGAATTTACGTAACACAGTCTCTCAATTTTGATTTGCTATCGCAATGCACGCCTCCTATCCTGTGTAACGCAAATCCAATTGTAACTCGACCGTTGCAAGTTCTAAGGTCAGAAAGGTTTTCAAACGGAAGTCTAAGAAAAACACCTAGAATAACAAAACACAAATGACACGCGCTCTCGTGCACGTCCGATCCGAGTTTTCCTCGATTAATTAAGTGAAATTGAGAAACAAAGCTTACGGGCAAATTTCATTAACTCAGAGAAGTTTATGATTGAAAAAATAACACGTTAGGTGGCGCTGTACGTGCAACGGCACGTGCAAGGTATGGACAGCGCACGACCATAGCGCGTGGCATTCTGAGGACGAAATCAGGTTTAATTTCTGCCATATTTTTTAGAATTGTTACTTCTTGCCGTTTTATTGAGCGTTCGAATTAATTTAATAAGATTTCAAGAGAAACATAGCTGCGAAAGCGGAAGTGTATATCAAATTAGAAATTTTTATCGCAGAGGATTAGCGTGCATAATAAATGACAAAGACCCATAAACGACATGCCTGGAGGACTTAAAATAACACCGCTTTGGTAAAATTGGCACTTTTTGTACGTGAATAGCCACGTTTCGTGTATTGGAATATGCCATATCGATATTAGGAAAGTTAAGCATGTAGGGCACCACATCATTAACGAGAAATAGTATTTCCTTCTCCGGAGTATTATTTCCATTCCTCCAGTGCATTACACATGTAATAAAAAATGAGAAACATTTTATTTTTGACAAACTAAGTATTATAGCTCTTAACATTTTATGACATGCAAAGTTTAACACACAGTTTTGCGCTGCTTTTCTCTTGCTCCGTAATCCGATTTGTTGTTTGATACGCTCTCATTTGTTTTAACAGCTAGGTCCATAAAATTACCATAACATAACGTGCAGGTTTATGCTTAAATGTTTCTAGCTAAAGCCTGATTACGCAATCAGCCTAGACTGACGTCGCCTTCACCTTTCAAGTGAGTTGTATTTGGACTAGATATGTGCCCATATAATCTTACAGATACGATAGGGTGCGATTTATAATAGTTCCAAGTCGATTTGTTTCCAATAGTTTTCTGCTTCCTTAAAAATCTATTGTACTCCTGCGTACCAATAAGTGGTAAGAATTTACGCAATACCTTTGCGGAATGACGCCCTTGCGAATCTAGTGCTGAATTGCGAGATTTGATTTGTTTTTATTTTGTTTGATGTCCTATTAACAGCTAAGGTCATTTAAGGACGTGCCTCCCTGTGTGTTGTGTAAGCATGTATATTTGTATGTGTGCAAGAGACATAGTATGTTGGTGTACTTGCCTCCTTGTGATAACGCGGATCTGATGCTGACTTTATAATGCTATCTCACTGAACTACCATGCCGAAGGCACCCAGCACAGCATTCCGCCCAGTCAAATTATACTGACAACGGGTAAGCCAGTCTTTGCTATTACCCTCAATGCTGAACTTTTTTTTAAGTATCTATAAGAATATTGGTTGTACATAATCATGTACATGTATTTGGAGGTGGAGATCTAGATGTATTTGGAGGTGGAGATCTAGATGTATTTGGAGGTGGAGATCTAGACCTTGTATATTTCTATGATGATGTTTGTGATGTTTTGTTCTTTTTGTATATATCTAGAATGTCCATCTCACACTAAAGAAAGTATTGACTGTGTTGTATATTTGTTTAACATGATATGTGTATACAAGGCTCTTATTTTTTTTTTATCATTATTCGAACGTCATGTTATTGTATGTCATGTTTTTGTTCTGTTCGTTGAAGTATTGCTTAGATAAACTAAGTTATTATTCCGGTTTTGTGTAAAATTTACTTTTTTGATATACAAAGCCTTCTCCATTGGTGTTTTGGACATCGTCAATCTGTGTAATGTTTACTTTTTCTTGTTCCTGAATATTGTTCTTGTTTGATGCTTTCGTTCCGTTTGTTCTTACAACACAACCATTCCTGTCTCCAGATTTCTTTTAGTTTGTAACTGAAACGTCATTCATCTTTACATTCCTTGAACACCTCTTACTTTGATCATAAATATGTCATGTTTTTGTTACCATTTTGTCTTATGAATTTGGTTCGTAAAAACTCATTTACTTTTCTGTTGTATGTTCCGTTGTTTATTAATCATCGTCATTTTGTTCCATGATTTTGTTCAGTTTGTCTCTTAAACATCTTCAGTATGCTCCCTGTTTTCGTTTCGTTTCCGAAGTTTTTACATTTAAAACATGGCCAGTCGGTTCCATGATTTTCTTCCGTTTTTTTCCCCGTTCCATTCGTTTCTAACCCGTCGTCAACCTGTTCCTCGATGTCGTTCCGTTTGTTCCTCTGTGTTATGGTTTTGTTCCTTTTGTTTCTAAGTCAGCATCAATCTGTCTCTTGTCTTTGTTCTGTCTGTTTCGATGATTTTGTGTCATATGTACAAAAAACAACGCCCATCTATTCAATATTTGCGTTCCGTTTATGTTCTGAATGTAAACAATGATTTCGTTTCGTTGCTTCTATTAGATTATTGTCTGTCTGTTTCATATTTCGTTCCTTTAAAAATCAATTATCAATATAGGTCCCGATAAAACGTCTGACTGTACCTTACGGGACGAGTGTCTGTTACAGTGTAGGGAGTATAACCGTTAATGAGTGTCCGTATTTTCCAGTCTTAGAGAATTGTTAATTGAACTATCATCTCAGTCTGTTTTTGTCAAGGTGTCGAGTTTCAATCTACCCCGAACGCTACTCAGCATTTCGTTTGTCCCCCGGGAGGGGATGGGAGGGGAGGGACCGCGCCTTCACTAGTGTCGGTGGCTGAGTGATGAGGACTTAATACGGTATGTCAGACCAATGCGGAAACCGCTGGCCATCAGTCATAATTAACATACAAACCGGACAGGTAACGATGTTTCCGGACGTCTCTCGAGAAATTACAATGGTGAATATGATTCTAAAACAACTCTCATGAGCCAGTCTGTTGTTTTATGTAAGTACAGCACCGTTTAATAAATGAAATTATATCAAATATATGACTCATCTTAATTCCTTTTTTGAATCAGGAAGCAATTTTGGGAAGCACTATAATGCTATAAAACCTTTTAGAAAATGATGAATAAATGCGAATATCACAATACGTATTTATTTTCTTATAAGAGCCACGCCGTAAATACAATATATTAAATACTTGCAGTGTTTTACGATCTTGATCAATCACATGCGAAAACTCCATAAAACATTTTCTTTGAACATATGACAAATCATCCGTGTGCTTGTGATAAATACAAGACTGCCAACAGCGGAAGAAATATAATTTTCTTTGTTTTAATATATCTGAAACTGAAAAAAGGAAATATTTTTGATGCATAAGATCCTATCCTGTCGCCGACACCTGCAGACTGGTTTACGGAGCTGCAGCTTTCTTGCGCAACTCATTTCTGAAAGTTCCGTCGAAGGTTTTTTTTCATTTCCGATTTTGGTCAGGCAGCCATCTTGTTTATGGTGATGAGCCAGTGGTTAATTACCCATCACCCCACGCGAGCGTTCCCATGTTGCATGCGCAATAAAGCCCTAGTAAGGACGATTTGTTCTATAAGGTTCTTCGGTTGATCGAGAGTGCTTTGTTTTTCGGCCTCCTGAACAATATATTTCTTATTTATTTGTCACATGGAAACTCAAGCCATCTGGTGTTATCGTCTCTAAGTTTCCCAACTTCCTCTTATTTCAAACTTGCTTGATTAGTGATACCATAGTCTGCGATTTATGACCACAAAATCTATTTTCTCGCCTAAACCGTGAATTGAATATTGGTAGTTGATTATTAATTTGTAATTGATACTGTGTTCAGATATTCCCCGTTGAGAGCAATGAATAACGAAAGGAATGGGTCCTACATCCTAAATCGCCGATGTTTAGTCTTGTTCAGGGGATCATGAAAACCGTCCTATTATAAAAAAGCTTGAAAAGAAAATAGTTTTATGTCGCTTATTTCACAGCGACAAAGGGACTGGACGGTAAGGCTGGCTTTATTGAATCACGTGAACCGTTCCGTAGTATTCTGTATCCAATCATCCAAGTAAAAAGCTATCTGATTGGCTTCTCAGGGAATTTCAACAGGGATCAATATACCAAACTTAGTTTCTTTAGGGAAAATAAATTGTGTCCATAATTTGGGTAAATAGGTGGCTGTCACTCTCAAACAAATGAAATACGGGATCGTGGGTTTCAAATTACGCAAGGGACCTCGCACTGAAGCGCCCCCTGTACATTGTTTCTGCACATGATTACGCCTCCATAACCGATTTATCATTATCGTCTTTCAAGCAACAACGGTTAAATGGTAATGTACAACGTGGACTTCTAAGGAGAGTTCTACTCCAGCTTTAGGCTAGCGTTAAACATGTAGACACTCAAGAATATCCAGTTTACGAGTTTTGGTCCGGATAAAGGTACAGTTGGTTGGGTCTGTCATTTAGGGTGTCTTGGTCATGATAATGTTCAAGTCGCTCTTCATTGATATCAAAATACAAATAAATCAAAAATAAGAAGTCAATACTACAGTAACCATAAGATTTCGTCGAAGATGGCAAAATATACATTTACAATTTTGTTCTGAATATCTATCGTAATGAATTTCATACTTAATATCTTGATGATAATTTACTGATTGCCCATTGCTAAATTGACAATCGTTATGTTTTCAGATGAACAGTATTTACCTACTGGAATAGTACGTTCTTATGTTTGTATCGCAATTTCGTATTGAGAAATACACAAATGGAACATGGTATTTAGTCAGGAAAATAGCGAGGTATACCAAGTAGGAGCAATAGTGAAATATCCACATGTCAGGTGAATAGTGAAATATCCACATGTTGGGTGAATAGTGAAATATATCCACATGTTGGGTGAATAGTGAAATATCCACATGTTGGGTGAATAGTGAAATATATCCACATGTCAGGTGAATAGTGAAATATCCACATGTCAGGTGAATAGTGAAATATATCCACATGTTGGGTGAATAGTGAAATATCCACATGTTGGGTGAATAGTGAAATATCCACATGTTGGGTGAATAGTGAAATATCCACATGTCAGGTGAATAGTGAGACGTCGGTATGTTATCTGTGACATATGTCGGATAGTAGGTATAGAGGCATGTAGTCAGAGAATAGTAGCATTATGTCATCGAAATGGGTAAAGTAAAATTTTGAATATGTCAAGCAAACAGTTAAATATGTCAAGTCAATACCGAAATATGTCACAGTTAATAGTAAATATGTAAAACATGTGACAGATAAATAGTGGAATGTGTTAAGTAGTTAGAGCTGAAGCACATTGGTAACAGCATTTATTTACTTACACTGAGTTCCAAACCGTTACATTTCAGCAAAGGCAATTACAAACTTTTCGCCAATTTGAGGATATTTAATCGTGATATTTGACAGAAAAAATAATAACACAATTAGTTCTTAAAGAACATGCAAAAAATAAATGGGGTTATTTTTTTCTCTACTTTTGCCATTTTCAACATAAATAACAAAATTGTGTATGAAGGCAATTTAAGTGTAAGGTTTCTCAAATGTCATAATAATATCAATTCTAATCAACTATTATTTGATATTTATACTGCTGATGTGGGGGGTATTTCCTCTGTGATTCAACATTGCTTCGGTCTTTCAAACTTTCTAGTAAAATTGATAAAATATAAGTAAGAATAATATCAGTGGAAACAATATTTAATTAAATGATGATTATACAATTTTTTTATATGCAATATAACCTCTTTTATTGGTGGAAATAATATGAATGAGTTCAAAAACAATACATACAACATATCGTGGAAATACAAATACATATGATATATGAATTGTGTTATCTTGAAATGTAAAATCTTTAATGATAAAAGTAAGCAATGTGTGTACGATTAACATATACATTTTGATCAAATATATTAAAACACGATACAAACTGTAAACACATGTGATATATAAACTACATTGTTTTAAAAATTGTTTTATTTATAATAATAAACACATAAAACATGTAATGCATTACTTGCCAAATGTTGGATAAAAACAATTATGATAAAAAATTAAAAAAATGCAAAAGCATAATTATGATAAATATAGCATGTATGTTTCTCTTTGGCAAAATCTTGCATTGTTTATAAGAGAAAACCCACCTTATATATCCAGCATAGTATACATGTTTTTTGTGATGTTCAACTCTCCAGCCAAGCAATCGCTATCACGACCAAAATACACTTACCCAATTTGTTTTATAGTGACTGATGTTTTCTTAATATACTTACGTTAACTTAGTAAAGCTAGGTCCTATTGTAGAAGTGTGTTGTATATTGTGTTAAGAGTATACTATGTTCTTTTAATACATAAAGATTGACAAATCAAAATGTAATGAAAACCATTGCCGACTTCGTTTAGATAGACTTTTTGAATAACGAAGTGTTGTAAACAAAATCAATGTCAACATTAAGTTTAAATAATAAGGTCAATCGTGATAGATCGTGGACATACCTGTCTACGAAATGTACTTCCAAGTGTTAATAGGCTAATACCTGTAAAATAGCCTGAGTAAGCCAACAACCATACCTGTAGAAACTCAATTAACGGCCTGTAAATAGAAACGTCTCGTATTGACGAACTTCCGGGCTTAATGGCTTGCTCAGACTTCCATCTCATTTCTTCAGACATTACACGAAACTATCTTTCCTCCGATATTTAATCTCAGTAGAGGAACCGATTTGACATTCTCGTAAAAATTCACTCCGTTTCTGTCAGACAAGTATTGGGGAGCTATTAGAGAGGAGTAGGGCCATCCATCACTCATTTACCAGTTAGGAACACACAGGCAACATGTGATGTTTGCATCAAGGAGAGAAACAGGAAGTACGGACTAGTATGATATTAGTCAAAAACGATACCGGTTCTTGTCACCCGCCATGTGATCTAAAAAGAAATAATGGCCAAATACAAAAAATAACAAAAAAACCCACAAAAAACTGAATTGTCCTCATCTAAATACTAAAAGGACAAAATCAAATTCCTAGATTTTGTCTCTGTTCGTGTTTAAGTATTTTTTCCCGCTGACAAGACATTAATTGTAAAGAGTAACGAACACAACCGCGAGAAAACGTCGTTTGTCATCTTTGTCCAGACCCTCCGAGGAAATGAAATAAATATATTTTCTTTCCGCTATTTTACTCTAAAAACAATCGTAAATTCTTCACGGCAGCCCCTGGCTTGTTTTTACTGGAAATAAAGACAGTCCTATTAATAATATGGACGTGCAATTTATATAAGGTAATCTAATTCTGTAGCAATAGAATCTCCTGTACTGTTTGAACCAGTGTTACCATCAGTACTGTATGACTCTGGTGTGAACAGTTATAATTTACCAAATAACGATGGCATTAACAAGTACATTGCCCTTAGATATAACCACAAAGAACATGGCCTTTTTATCAATTTGATGACAGCAAGTTACATCAAGACATAGCATTGTGAAACCACTTAAATAAAACGACGTTCATTCTAAAAAAATATATCCAGTCCACAAATAAGCAACACTAGCTGCAGTTTTATGATAAATTATGCAGTTTCAGCAACCACACGTTTGATGGTATAACCTAAGCTAGAGAAAAAAGATCCCCTTATTTCACTTAGCTAACATCAACAATTGATATGTATTATCCTATTCCGTTCCGGACCCTTCTGATTTCGTTCATAGGAAATGTCTGTTTCACTTTAAAAAGAAAAAGATTTCCGCAGGAAGATAATGTAAATTTTTCGTTGGAGACTATTGATTTTAATGAAAGAGTGATGCGAAATATTTCATTAGACCCATTCTCGTGGGAACTTTTGGAATCCTATGAGTTTGGTTTCATGTGATATATTAATCTCCGTTCCCAAGATCCAGCATGCCGACGTATTATTTCTCAATATAATCACACAGTATCGAAAGCCAGAGTTGAGGTATAGCTAACTATTGGAGGTTTCTTAGACAGACAAAAATAAATAAAATGTTTCAATGTAGCACGCGAGGTCTGCCCATTTCAATTCATGTTTATGTATTATTATCTATTCTGAAATTGTGTTCAGACTCAAGATGCATTATTCTATCAGCGATTTCTATTAGATGTAATTTTTTTTCAAAATAATTTACCTAGTTTAATTATAAGCTGCGAAACGTGAAACTAGAAATTTAAGTACAAAAATAATTTAAAATAAAAACAGTTTCAAAGTCTACATAAAATAAAACAATATATGTTTGTTTATAATCATTACAAAACCGAATCTGAAACTTCAAAAAAAACTTTTTTTGTCAAACGTGTTATTACGCGTATATGTTCAAGACAATTTATGTCACCGATAGTTTAAGCTGATTACGAAATTGCTATTATTACAGTAACTGATTGCCTAATGTAATTATGAAACGTATAAACATTGACATTTATATATACATACCCCGTCCTCTGCCGCCGTCGCCTGTCTCAATCTGTAACACAGGTTTGCACTGAAATTGATTTTTAAGACGTAATCAAATGAATATAAGTATCCAACTTCATCCACGTTGATTAGAATAAAAGCAAAAAATTTTTTTACTTCACATTCCAAAATAAGTTTTGAATGTTTAGAATGTAATTACATATATATATTCAATTAAAAGCGTATGTGTTTTTGGAATGCAAATGTCAGTAACGTTAAATATAGGTAGTTATATGTTTCTCTTTTACACGACTTGATTAATTAGGATCTTAATTAAATACAGTCTGCCCTTGACTTGGTGTAACTTCAACGTTTCTAATCAAGTAGACACATCTAGCGCCGCCAAATTTTGTCGCAAGGTAAATAGATTTAAATCACACTAACTCCTTGGCAGGACTTCGTGACAAATATACATTACCTAAAGATGCAACAATAACGATTTCAACCAAAGAATTACTTAGAATAAAAAAAAATGCAGGTTTAATACTTTCTTTGTGTAAAGCAATTTCACTATCACAGAATACGTGAAACTGGCGTCAAAGCTGCCACGCGAAGACAATAATCTGTACGCATGCAACTAATTGAAATACTACCGATTTCTTTGTTTTTGTCATACAGGTTTTGTTTTTCTCTTTGTATTACTTTCATGGGAACGTAATAAAGAATTGATTGAAGAATTTGCAAATGTACTCCAATCTTGTTTCCTAACTCCGATAATAGATATTTATATGGATCATTTCCAAATCAATTAAATGCTAAAAATTATGTGGACGATTATTTCTTTTAATATATCATGTATAAATCAAAATATTATGTAAACGAAACCAATTAATCAAATAAGACAAAAATAACCTTTGTTAATAAATAAAAATGAATTATAGATAATGACAAAGCTTTGTATATATATATATACGTGTATGACATTACTTTAAATGCCTGCTCCGAGTCCAGATAACCAATACGAATATTTAAGATGCGGAAGGAAATTTTATAGAGATCAAATCGATTTATATGTAACACGTGTGAGATCATATATTAACGGTATGATTATAAAGTGTTTTTCATCGCAACACATTTGTCATTAAAGTATGAATATATTTGTTGCCTTATGGATGTGTATCTCAGAGGTATGTTTCTGGTATAAAAAGCTTTTTACGATTTATTTATATTTATATGTATATATTGAGTCGCGCCTGAAACATATAAAATGCTTATTACATCAACGTTCGACGTTAGAAAAAGTTTGTTTGATATAATACAGATATATTGTTAGCATTCACAGGGTTTTTTCAGATATATATATTTGGTCTGGTTTTGTTAAAATTTAATGTGTCAGCATCTTTGTTGAAAAAATGAGTTAAATAACTATTTAAAATACATTATAAGTAATATGAAAACAAACAGTGTGTTCTGTAAAAATTGTTATTGACAACCAATAGATACTTTAAAAAATCATCCGTAGTTAATGATATTTTATACAATTAGCTAACACCATTATAATTTGTATAAAATATGACTGGGGGATTTATGCAAGCTTGGAGTCTTTTATAAATTTATTTGCAAATGATCATTATTACGAGTTTCTGACAAATAAGTTGATATTTAAATAAAAGGCATAAAATCCATCTCGAAGATAAACAGTGCAGTAATTTACCATGACATTTATTTGATGATGAGCCAGGTGGATATGTTAATTTGACTGAATACTGATAGCTTGATGGATGGATTGATGGATTGATTGATTGTTAAGATCTATATGGACCCTCCACACAATACGTTTTAAGGCCATCTGAAAAAACCCATAAACAAAGTGAAGAGTTTAGCGGGAGGGTTGAACAAGGAACATACCTTAGTATACAAAAGCTCCAATTAGATAAAATTCATTATGACGCATAATATCCATTTTGGTTTGTTTACATGTATCACGGACTTAGATAGCATATAATCTAATCTAATTCCGTGCATCTATTCACGAGACTAAACATACTCTACACTAATTTACCTGGTATGAAAATCATATCATTTACCGAATACAATTTACTGATACTAATGAAAATCTAAATAACATTATTGTCTTGTGAAATAAAAAATCTCAAATTGTCTAATAATTTATATCAAAAACCTGAAACAGAGCGATATTTCTCCATGCAGATGTAACAGATTAATGGTTTAGTTTGTTTGGTTATAATATCGTGAATTTATATCGCCGAATCTCATAGTTGGTTTGTATTGCGTTATAAAATATAAACATTGGAATAGTAATAGTCGTCAAGTCAGAATAATGACGCTTTCTATTTGATTCACTTTCTTCGATCCTCGCCTACGAATTTCTGGTTTATCGTTGTCACCAGGTTAATTTGCCACGTATTAATTAGACTAACACATCCTATTTAGTATCTGGTTGAACTTAAGTACCACGGATCTTTAACATTAATATTGCAGGGAGAACATGGTATCGGAGACGCTACTTTGCCTACCAACGCTGTCTGTTTTAACGTGTCTGTTTGATTTAGATTGTTAAAAGCTTTGTGGTTTTTACGTGGGTATTATGAACAATTTATTTCAATATAAAATTTACTGTCCTTCTTGACAAACTTCAATTTCAGAATATATGTCAGTTAAAATGTGATTTTCAAAATATAAATTATATTGTATATAGACAAATTATATATTGTATGTTGCCTGAAGTGAATCAAGCTTACCTAGTTATATTCTAGTTGAACATTATTGTATGTTGGACAGTTCGTCTTGTGATGAGGGGCCGTAGTGGTCAGTATGTCCAGATGGAGTCCGAACGGCCAGGAGACCTTAATCCGCTAACTTCCGAACCCTACACTAAATCAACAACGTGACACTGCCAAAGTCAACACAGGCCTGTATCACACTATTATTTTATTTAATTGTTTCCTCTCTTGGAGAAAGCTTAAAGTTTGCACAAATATTGCTCATTTCATCGTCAAATATTTTCATTAGGGAACAAACCGAATGAAAATATTGACAGAGGAAAGTAAACACGAATGTATGTTGATTATCCGGACAGACTCGTTTGGCAATTTGCAAATTGTTACACTGATTCCCCGATAGTCACATCTTATCCGAAGCTTAGTCGTCTTTCAAACAAATGAAAACATTTTAAATAGTTTATCCCGAATTCGTCTCGGTTGTAATGTGTTTAAAATTAAAATTGATTTCAATTTGTTATGAATATTTATCTTTGCAGCCAATTTGGTGACACATTTTTAACATTGCTAAAGGTGAATCCCTTTTTTTTAGACCAAAGCCTCATCGACATGTTCATCTTTTTTGTCTTTTTGGGAATATATATATGCATTTTGAAAAAGAAAACTCTTGTGAAATATTTATATGTATCATAGCAGAAGTTTTTTCCTGACCATTTAAAATCAATTCGACAAGCGTTGGTGATTATGTTTTAAGGTAGTTAGTTTCTTTTACGGTGATCAGTTTTTATCAGTTGTTTTACGTTAATCGTTTGACTTATGTTGACTTATGTTGAGCTGTGTTTCCTCCACTCGTCAGTGATTTGTCTCCTGTATTAGATGTGAATGATTAAAGAGGGTGAAGACAGGCAACGTTACGATGTAAATACATGAATGACGTAGACGTTCCTTTCCATTATCAGATGCCGTTATATATTATAGCTTTGCGATTTTCAAAAATCATCTCATTTTGAAGGGGAAAAATGAATTCTGGAGGTAAGATACTCACATGGTAGCCCTCAGCAAAACCTGATGTCTTAATTGATCATTTTTTACAATGATCTTTTGTTAGACGTTGTTAGTTTGGCATAGATAATTTTGGTTTACCTTGAAAGTTTTGTCATTTTATTTCATGTAAACCACTCGATAAATTTGTTTATTTTTTATGATTCTGCTGTTTTCATACGTTTGTTATATATTAGCAATGCTGTCCGATGTTGGTTATTCTGTGCTGTGTTTGATACCTTGTCCTGTAGTGATAATTTTGTCCTGTGTTATTGATTTTGTTGTGTGTTATATATAATGTACTGTATTGGAGAGGAAGGACTTATATAGGCTTGCCTGTTGTCTAATCCATTTGTTTTCTAAACAATAAACTTTATGATTTTGTCATTCATTGATCATTTTGCCCTGTGTCGATAATTTTGTCCTATGCTGGTAGTTTTGTCCTGTTTTTGATCATTCTATCTTAAGGAAATATTTTGTATAAGGCCGATTGTTTTTCTGGTGGTCATCATTTTATTTAAAAAGACATTGCTGTGTTAGAATGTTTTTAAATACTGATAAAAATATTTAGAAATCAAGATGATGTTAAGTCGACTTAATTACTCTAGAGAAGAGATAACATATTCGATTTACAATTTTAACGAGGGAATCGATATTGCTTAGAGGAAATGTCTTCTTTTTTCACATTCATTTTTCTCTTCAAGAGCTGATGATCTATGAGAGAAAATGACACTGTCAGCGTAGATGATAGTGACAGGGACAGTCGTTTCTGTACTGTCTAAGTCTATCATATTTCTCCTATATCAAAATTTTATTACACTTTGTTAAATATTAAAATGAACAATTGTCTCATAAATTTGTCGACAAAATGACGAGAAATCTTTTATTACTTACATCATTATGGATTTTATTTACATTTTATCGAAACTAGTCTTTGTCACAAAATAAGATCATTACATGGTGACAGACAATGACGTGCAGCCGTCCTGGGCACATCACACCGGATTTTATATGAAACGAGGAAGAGACAAAATTGATAACTGTGTGCAACGACATTTTTAATCAAATTCGCTTATTTCCCTATTTAAAAAAAACCTAAAATACCAAATTCCCAAGTGTCAAGTTGTGCAACGTCAAAACCCCAGTACTGACAAAAATGGTGAACAATCCGTTACCGTAAGAGATGCTTCATACATGACAAGTAATATGTATCAAAGAGTAAATGAATGCTGGTTTTAAAAATTGATTTTCCATTTAAGATTAATGCATGACATTTACTTTTGTTTTCAGCAAACTATTAAACACAAATACACATTGACACATTGGATACCACTCGACAACAGGGCACACCAAAACAGAAGGTAGAACATCATTTCTCCTAACAAAACAATAAGGTAAAACCAGGTAAGCAATTCTTGCTTAGCATGTTGCATAAGACACAGTGTCTCTTGCCAACTTAAAGGAAGAATGTGGGTCATCAAATAAATAGCTAGAATTCATTAAGTTTATCTTACGTCATAACAGATACTGAAATTTCAAAATTGGAAAACGGTGGTATTCGTTAAAAATTGTCAATATTGTTTGAAACCTCTGGTGTAGAAATCCTCACTTAGTGGTTCGTTCATCAGTAAGATAATGTACATGTACAGCAAATCTCTATAAAACAATGTATAATAAACTAGAATATGAACGTTTCGTAACCGGGAATCTTGGTATGTTACTACAAAGAAAATGAAAGTTAATGAGCGAAAATAAAACCGTTTTTAAATTGGTAGGGACATGGTCATCATTGCTGTTCTGTAAATCTGTGTTAATTATACACATGCATTTTGTTGTAATAAACCACTTTTTATATCTTTACACTATATATATAATTAGGTCTTATATTGTAATAAATCTTTATTTTATAAAAACGTCAATATTATTATGATCGATCTGAGTAATATATATACGTGTTTGTTGTAACGATACATCTCTGTTTTATGTACATGTGTATATATTTATAATCAAATTATGTTATACATACACGTGTTTATTGGCATAATAATTCTTTTGTTATATGAACACCTGTATATTGTTACATTATTTTTGTCCATGGCAATTGTTTCACAGATCGGAAACAAAAATAATGTCTTCCCAATGTGAACATCGTTTTGTAGATATAATTTCTGAACGTTGTGGGTGACAAAGGTCCTCAAACTCATGATGGTTGGTTATCATGTTTATCTAACTTTGTTAGCAAATTATCAGATTGTAAATGACACACCGTGAACCTCGTGTCTTTTTACAATTATCACTAGTTGGTAAACCTCTAAATATTGTTATATGGTATATTTGTTGTGTATACAAATGTTATTGCTATTCGATATCCTTCTTATACAAACACGTGCATATTGCTATAACAGGTCTTATATATAAGCTAATAAGTTATGAAAATAAAGTGATGGCATCGTTCTTTTGTAATTTTGTAATTAATGAATGGAATTTAAATAAGAATGTGTGATATGTATGGAGTTTTATCGCAAATTGAAAGTATTTTATTTTAAATATCTGTATCTAAAATGTCAAACTTTATTATATTGTACATGTAGTTCTATAGCCCATGATATGTGTACTTTGATAATCTCTATGTTGCAGGGGTTGAAATCTAAAACATTACACATACGTCAACCAAAAATCAAAATGAAGAGAAGAAGGCTGAGAGAACCTGACTTCAGGGCAACTGTGTAAAGCTCACAAACAACCCTATGGGATAGAAAAGGAGAAAGACACAACAGCTAGAATACATATCTGGTGGTCGTGCCAGGACCAGATATAAGTACAACACTCGTATTTTAGTGTAGATTCTTACTCCACACGGCCATAATCTGACACTTCCATCGTCCCTAAATGTCAGGAAGTAAGATAATCGGAATGGTTGCTATTTTTTTCTGACATATGGTACAGGGGAGAAATCTTAACTCCATCTTGACTGAAATCTGGGAGGAAGTGAAATACATTATTTATATTGTGTGTGAGTGTAGGGTTGAAAAAAAGTAAGGGCGGATTACTGGGAGAGAAGGGCGACCTCGTTGTGGACTTTGGAATGGTATGAATGGCAGATTATTTTTGAAAATTTGTTTGAGCTTGGGGATGCGAAAATGAAGGATGTGAATATGGGTGAATGGCGATCTTAACTTCATTTTCGAACGCGGGACTAAACAAAGGAAACGACATTCTTTTTTATGCGTGCAAGTTTCCAGTTTGGAATGTAAAGGCGAAGAGCGTTTAGGGAGCCCAATTTTTGATTTGACCAGGGAATGCGATATACGAGTGTAGCTCTTGTGCACGTGAAGTCGAGAAAAACATAGCATGGAAGATCTAAAAACTCAATGATAACTGAAACGACTTTGTTTTGTTTGATGTTTGAAAAGGAAGCGAGACTGTGAGAGAAAGGGTTAAATCAGCGTCATAGATTAGGGTTTGGAATTGGAAGTGGTAACTTCAGATGTATATACGAAATCGGAGAATCAAGCTGGCTCCAATTGTTTTGTTGGCAAAACTTTGAAATGAGAATGTGAGTAAGAGATATGGAATCATAGCTAGGCATTTGTCGAGAAAATATTTAGAAAAAGGGGGGTATGGTAGAACGAAGGTTGTACCAGCGGCCATGACATTTTCCCATTAACGTCAGTTACTGCGATCCAGTGTGTCATTTACACGTACTTATCATATCATCATATTCCGTCAGTTTATATCGCGGTGTTCCGAGGCGGCCGAGAAATCCCACCAGGACGCCTTATCGTTCCTTCATCTCGATAAGAAATTCTGATTTTTTTCATCTCTTTTTTTTTTTTATTCCATCAGTAATCGTTTGAATGGATACGAAAACTAACCTTAAGTAAATATTTCTTGTAAATAATATAGTTATATAGTAGATATATATGTATAATGGGGGTCTGTATGTTTTTGTATTAAAGTGAATCTTTGCATGGCTTATCAGGTTTATTTCTGTCATTCATTTAACGTTAATTTACAACATTTAGAAGTTTCGAGATGAATTCATCCCCACCCTATAAGTATTTTCATTTCGTCTTAATACTTATATCGCGTGATGCTGCTAGACCGGGATCATGGTCTTATCAATGCCGTTGCTTTTTATTATTGAATTTATTGTTCGTTTGTCACGTCGAAAACATTACGGCAAATTACATAAGGAGATAACAGCATCAGGCTAAGTTTGAATAAAAAATGGAACAAAAAAATGTTGCGTGTCCAGAGCTGTCAGAGAGCCGAGATCGTTAGAGGCTAAGGACTGACAACACCCGACAGATCAAGTAATTAAAATGGGGTTCCAATTCCTTCAGCACCTTTACTCAGCGTAAATGCATTTAAAGGCCCGTTTTTTATCGATGTGATGCGCAAGTTTGGGGATAAATTGACGTTCGACGAATTGACTGTACATGTTTTACTTTCAACGCGAAATGAAAAACGAGAGATATGTTTGATGGTTGGAAACAGGAATACCCTATACGATCTAATACGATCAGAGAGGAAAAAATTACATTTCCACATTAGGATTTGAACAAAATGTTCACTACATTGAGATTTCAGACGCCATCACATTTAAAAAACATCGATTGCGTTATACTTGTAGCTCAATTAATAATATTTTTGAAATTCCCATGTGGCTTTGTGAGGATGGAATTTCTTATTAATATGAAGCGTGCGTTTAAGTTATTGTATGAGTGGCCCCTTCCCCCACCCCTTTCGTTCTCCTAACGCTGGGGTAGCCAACACATATGAAATTGAACATCAAAACTTAATTCTGTACGCTTTCAATCACATTTAGATCTACACAAACAGAAAGCCGATGATTGAACTTGCTCCAACACCTCGGCACATATTGACAAATTAAAGTTAGGTTTTGTGTGTATTATCATTTTAGTCACAAAAATGCAAGCCTTGATATTTAGCTTTACAAGATACATGTATATGTATTAATCTTAATTAAAGGCGTGGCAACGTTTGACAGACTTTAAGGTCAAAGGTACCAACAAATAAAGCATATTAAAACCATTGTCACTATTGTCAGATATTTACTTAGCTCCTTTCCATAGGTAATATTCCATAAGAATTGCATGTTTTTTCCATGCATTATACATTTTTTGTATTCATTATAAATATGAATCTTTGTATATAGATTAAAAGAATTAAATAGAAATGTGTGGGGGTCTAACTCGAAACCTTACTGTACAAAAACCTCCACTTTACCGATTGTGGCTCCTTATTCGCGATTATAACGGATGCAGTAATGTCCTTTACGTTAAGTATTTATTCTCAATATATTTTTTAAACTACCGAAACTAGCAACAGTATTTAGGGTATCATACGGCTACATATACCTATTCCTTACTTCTCCATTTATCAGGTTTCACTTAGAATTGTCTCTCACATCCAACATGGTTAATTCGGGGAAACAAAGAATCATGTTTCCCTACAACAAAGGCAATACATATATAATATACATCGTAAATAATATAATATACATCCTAAATAATAGAAAGCATAGAATTATCCGTCGATTTCACCGAATTTTCACCGAAATTTACAGAATTACTAACGTTACTATAATAATTAAAATATCATTCCTGTTATTATTTTAAAGTGTATTTAATTCAACAGGGAATTTAAAACAGAATTGTGAGTTTCTTATTATTATTAATCATGATATTGAAAAAGGGGCTTCGCGTAAGTTTATTAATTTATTATCATTGTCCGGAAATGTTTACCTTGGAGTAGAATTTGTCAGTCTAGGATCTCTCTTAAGTGCTTCGCGCTTAGATATATTTTCCATACAAAAAAATGTATCTCCCAAACCTACACATGAAAGAATTTTTGAAGATTCAACAGAACTATAAACACAATTATATCTATCTGGCTAATTTAATGTATCATACAGTTTGATGAATTCGTTAAACATTTTCTTCCAAATGTTGAAATTTGTGTTTCTATGTTACCTGTGAGTGTATACCCAATTCTCTATATAACCTGTGAGTGTATACCTAATTCTCTATATTACCTGTGAGTGTATACCTAATTCTCTATATTACCTGTGGGTGTATACCTAATTATCTATATTACCTGTGGGTGTATACCTAATTATTTATATTACCTGTGGGTGTATACCCAATTATTTATATTACCTGTGGGTGTATACCTAGATCTCTATATTACCTGTGGGTGTATACCTATTTCTCTATGTTACCTGTGGGTGTATACCCAATTCTCTATATTACCTGTTGGTGTTTACCACATTCGATATATTACCTGTGGGTGTATACCTGATTCTCTATCTTACTTGTGGGGTATACCTAATTGTCTTTATTATACCTTATACCTTATAATCTCGTAATCTGATTGGTTGAGAAAGATGTGAACATTTTCAATGTTATTTGCTCGTTTTACAAAGATAAAGAGGACAGGGTGACATTCCAAAAATTGTCACATGCGCGAAACGTATGCGTGCACGGTTCGTCCCAGTGCCAGGGTGACATTCCAAAAATTGTCACATGCGCCAAATTTATGCGCCCACGGTTCGTCCCAGTGAAAACTTTTCTAGTCACTAAAACGTTTGTCGACTACTGTTGAGATGAAATCTTGGTTTATGTCAAATCAACACAAAGGACCTTTAAAGATGATGAAGTGGTGAAACACCTAAACATGTTACCTATGTGTGTACATCTATTACTCTATCTTACCTGTTGGTTTTTACCTAAAGTTCTGTATTACTTATGGGAATATATCTAATTCTAATTAATATGTAAGTTCAGTCGCCATGTACTGACCTCTGGTCCGCGGGGTTTTCTCTTGGTTCTCCGGTTTTCTTCCACCACCAAAACCTGGTAATTCTTAAATGACTATAGCTGTTAATGGGACGTAAACTAAATACAAACCAAACCAATCTAAACTATTAGCACATAAAACCCTCCGAATAGATTCCACACGTATTTCCAGTATCAGAGAAGAATCAGCAGCAGAATGCTGAAGAGATTGGTGAACTACAACCAACTGTTTATAGGAGGCAGCAGTCCTTCGCCTATAGCACTTGTCAGTGTTCACTAGCGAACCTAGCGAAGACCTAGGTATATGCACCTATAGGGAAGGAATATCATATGCACTAATGGAGAGGGTACACTTCAGAGACGAAGAAAAAGAAAGATAACTGAAGAATCTGAGCACAAGAAAATCGAGCGGGCCTGATTGTAAAGGCGAATATTAGAGAAGTTGTCCCTCTACGGAATACAGAAAGATTCACAAAGAGATCACAGAGAGTGGTTTAGGATGAAAAATTGTTAGCAGAAGCTCAGTTAGAGTTAGGCGACTCCAATGTCCTAGGTACGAATTCTCCTTATGTTCCGTACAGTGGCACAGGAATCACTTATACTGTAAAGCTATTTACAGACTAATACCATCTGTTGTGGATAATCGATTCTGTCGCAGACATCCACCGGCTACAAGAGTATTTATCCAACATGGTCGGCTGGTAAAATTAAACGTCGACTCTTACACGACAAGAAACATACTGACAGGACCTAACAAAAGTACATACACTTCAAGATATACCGCACAGCGGATACGTGGAGTGGAACTGTCCAGAGATCTCACCTAGAGCCACCATCTACACCAGACGACTACATAGACCAATGTATTAATATTCTTCCTTGGGTGCAAACTGGCCAAATGCAAACATGAAGTGAGAGAGGCTGCCTTCCTGGCCCCTATCCGACCTAATATAGAGTATTGTTCTTTCAGGCTGGGACCTGTGCTGGAAGACGGGCTGCTCGATTCCGGGGATCACTCACGAAACAGTAGCGTAACTGAAATCCTGA
This sequence comes from Chlamys rubida, assembly GCA_032359455.1. Taxonomy (NCBI): domain Eukaryota; kingdom Metazoa; phylum Mollusca; class Bivalvia; order Pectinida; family Pectinidae; genus Chlamys; species Chlamys rubida. The sequence continues at coordinate 5,863 of JAUMHH010156911.1, read as the reverse complement.
ACGAACTACAAACCCCTGTATTCTCCTGTAGCGGGAACGGGGGAAAAGTCGACTAACCAACTTATACAAGGGCCTGCTTCTATGTTTTCACCAGAATTGAAATGCGACAACATCTCTACGGCGGCTACATCAACATGACGCGACAACATCTCTACGGCGGCTACATCAACATGACGCGACAACATCTCTACGGTTGCTACATCAACATGACGCTTTCAAGTAAAGCTTCTTTCCGAACTCCTTCACAGAGTGGGAAGAACTACCAGTACCAGTAAAGGTCCTCCGGCATCTGACTTGGGAGTCATCAAAAACCTTTAAGCATGCATTAAGAGAATAGTTATCGCATGGGGGGATGTGTTACAAGAATTGTATCACACGGATGACCGGAAGTGGAATTTGAGATATTTGGAAATTATCAGATCTTTTAATACCTGGTAGTACTGATGAAAGGAATGACCATGATATCACAGCTGCTGTTATGCTTGCACCACATGAAAGCCAGTTCATTGAATAACGGTGATTACCGTCTGACAACATATTGTTTTACATACAGTTTGATACCTGGCTGTGTTTTCGTATACTGTATCAAATACTGCATGTTAAAGGTGTATCACATGTGTGTGTGTGTCCTACTATCATCTGTAAGCCACAGTTTGTCGTAACCTTGATGGCCACAGTTATCTCTTTTGAGTAGTGGCAGGATTTATAATAAACACACTTTACTCGTTATTGATATGAAAATAACAAGTACTCCTCTATTTTATTTATGAAATTCATATAATTAAGTGGTGTTACGTACCTTCCCTTCTATTTCAACAGTAATTTAGACCAACTTGGTTTTTCACCTTTTGGCCCCTACTAGCGTCACCGATGATTCCTAGAAGGACAGAACAGCTGTGTGGTGCATTGTGGTTCATTATCGACATACTGTATCTATTACAAAATTTTGATGTGCAATCACAGGTTTAAGTCATATATTATCTTTCATCACATAAACCCAATTTCATGAGCATACGGAGATCCCCCTTTTAGAATGATCAATAACATGACTATAGAAATTAAAGGGTATACATTGCATATACAGGTTTTCTTTGTTCTGAGATATACAATACAAATCAAATACACTACAAACATAGATACAATACACAATACACAATACGTTACAACACAATGTAATATTTGAACTTTTAACGGCAATTATGCTTTTGCAGTATCAAAACCACATCCTTTCCAAGGTGTTTTCCTTTTTCCAAAATTTCCTTATTTGAGAATTTATTGTTTCAACAACGTTTCCAAGATTTCCTTTATCTGTCAAAAAAAAAGATAACGGGGGTTGGGGGCTTTCTTCAGAGCGCTTTCTGTCCGTCCTTCCGATCATCGACCCTTGCGCGTGCGGTAGCTAGACCAAAGCACATGAGACATCGCGGCACTAAGGTACTAGCAAATGTACGGACAATTTACACGAGATATGCAGGTATGAGAGATTTTTGTCTTTAAACGCGATTAAAAAATAAAAATATGGGAATACAAAAAACATTCATGTTCTGTAATTGCATTTTTTCAATTGATAGGGGATTTAAAATAACCATTCTCCCAGTTAAGTCAATCTATTTAACATATAGAATATAGGGGTAGTTCAGGAAAAGGAAACCACATGGGGACTCCTGAATCGCCTACCTATAGACAAGGATATATAAAATAGAATTAAAATGTCACTTCTTAAACCGGGTTACAGTGTTAGACAGAAAATTATACGATCAGAATCTAAATCAACGTGCCGAATTAAGGTATTTATACAGCGGTTAAGTCATACACACTGGGATTTAACTACTTCCAACCTATAAAATGTCCTCTAATTCTTTACACAGTTTCAGTGTTACGGTATTAAGATACAATTTAATTACGGAGTTGTAAAAAACCTGACGAAAAAATGAATTAATTCGCATTAGTAAGGCACGGAGTACATGTTATACATATCTTATGTACCTCTGACTTCGTTCTAACGCTATTCAATGTAAATCGTTACCAGCTAGGATATCATATTGACGGCTATCACCCATCCCAGGTGTACAATTTTATGCGGGGTTTGTATGTTTTTCTAATTTTACCTTTAGGATGCCCATTCATAATATTAAGCTAGTGAGTCGTACAAATGTACTTTAGAACATATTTTATCATGTTTATTAAATTTTAGATAATACACAATGATCATCTTTGGAAAACATAGTATCATCGTCATCATCATCATCATCATCATCATCGTCATCATCGTCGTCATCGTCGTCGTCGTCGTCGTCGTCGTCAACACATCTTTCGAGATCAACGCCATTACCGTTGTCAACGACAGCGATATCAACAACATTAAAAGCTTAAATCACGTATAATGCAAAATTGTAGTTTTTTGATTGAGAAGGGATTGCAGCATCTTCCAACCTAGATTTAAGTGTGCTCGTCTCGGGACCCTCAGCATCAATCTTAAAACCTGCATTATGTGACAGCGAAAGATGTATGTGACTTATGTTTGGTTAAGTACCTGCATTTATTCGTGTTTTGTGTTTAACAATCTTTTACAATCTATCTCAACGAACATTAAGCTTGACCTAAAAAGTCATGATTTACGATACTAATTGGGACAGGGAAAATACAGAATATCTATACAGCTCTTCCATTGCATCTTCATGCAAGAAAACCATTCACAAGACTCATTCAGTTCGGGCATACTGGCTTCAATCACCAGCACTCACTCATATACCCATTGGTAAAGTACAATTTTATTTTCAGTTTTGGACGATAAAAGCTTTTAAATAAAGGCCCGATTTTATTATTCTAGAATTGCTGTCAGACTTGAACACAGCGTACATTGCGACATCTTCTGTGCGCTCTTCGTCTACAACGTTCGCCATCGGTCACGCCATCTCCTTTTTAAGAGGAAATATATGCACGTGAATTATTTGTAGGCAACGCTTTAATCCAAGCCTAGACAATAATGATGACGCTGACGCCTCATACGTTTAGCAAACCTTAAAGTGTCAAAGAGTTTGTTATTTATCTGCCAAGAATTACCAAGACTATTCGTGCCCCGGCAAGCGCTTCCGAATGGCACTTGCTTCTGGGAGTGTTGGGTAATAACGCGTGCCGCAGTCCGTACCGTGTAATCTGAAGGATAAGTACGTACATAATGCATGTAAATTAGGGACTCTCGCACCGATCACGGATATATATAAGTACATGACGGAACGCTAAGGTCGGCGTTTTGACGTCCCTGTTCTTAATTCTTACAATTTGGCAAATTGTGAAATTGGGGGAAACTTTTGTGTGAATGAGTAGAAATAACCGGTTTTGTGAACAGTTTTGCGTAGCCTTGAATTATGGTACCCATCCAGGCTCGCACTCTCGCGCATAACCACACCCACTCTAGTCGGGCGCCACCTAGCGTACACGTCAAGTTTTGACACATTGGCGCCGTTTATGGACGAGGCTCGGATATTGCGTGCAATGACCCGTATACGAATAAAACGTACCGTCATATTATAAAGCAATTTCTCCCCAAGACGACACTGCTCTATCGTTATAAACAAAACATCGTCTGGTAGTGTTGAATAAGTTTAAAGATGTATTTGGAGTTGTCTCCCCTATCATACTTCCTGTTCTAAAGAACCGAGATAGCATAGTCTCCTGAACGTCGTGCATTCGTCCGTCGACCTCACAATTGAGACATCTTGTTTCTTGGCAAAAATCCAATGACTCGAAATACTGTATTAAACCTGTATATGTAGTAAAGTGAAAGATATACAAATCCCTCGCTGCGGCTGATCCACTGAATTTTAGCGAGACAATACACCTCCTGAAGACAGAGACTGGACGTCCTAGAAAGCATTGCAAAGCTTTGCAAAGCTTACAAGACATGCGTGTTTGGCGAGTCATTTAATGTACTGGCGGCAGTTTACATATGAGATGTTACGCCATTATGCAATCAAGATTATATTATCACATAATATAATGGTATACATTAAAAAAACAGAATAAAATCGACGTTTAATTTTATCTTAAACATTTAGCTTTAAATACGGGTGATATTTTGACGTCATACATTTCTGTTATGGCGTCATACATAAAGTCGTCTCAATGCCGAATCGGACTCTTTCTACATCCATTTTTAACATGCTTTCGAACACTGATTGGACGGTTTCGAAACAAAACCAACATATAAAAGTGTCTTCCATGTGAAAATGACAGCAATACAAGCAATGACATAAAATTTGCTTTGTGATCATACATATACGTTTTGTAGACTAAAACATTACAACATAACTACTGTCTGCAACGTAGACTAGATTTCCTACCGTGAGTTTTCAACTCTCCGCCAGGCTTCGCTGCCGTCCTTAAATGATCTTAGCTGTTTATAGGACGTTAAACAAAATAAAACCAAAACCAATCGCTTCGAAATTGCAGATATTTTATGAGTTAAAATAGCGCAGCCTAACGGAGAGAAACGGAACCAAGGCAGGTAATCCAATGTATCTCCATCAGCGTTACAATAATACGTCACAATGACGTATCATGTATTGGCGCCAAAATTGTGAAGAAAAAATAGTTAACGAAATCGTCTCTTTCGAGCTCTATACTTTCAATTGGCAATTTCTCTATTATCAGTGTAGAGAATACGTCCTCCTTCTCCTCTGAGCTTAATTTCTTACATTAAAGATAAAAACCGCGTAGTCGTAGGTTTACCTTGTCAGTTTCAAATACAGCTAAATACAGAAGCTGCATTTTGTATAAAAAAATGTAAAAACGTGGAACTCATAAAAAGTGTACAATGTGTTATAGCGAATGAGACTACGGATGTCTAAACAAATGCCATGGAAAAAATGGAGGAATAGTGTAGAAATAAATAGGTATTTTCAAACTTCCTAAACAGGGGGCACACAGCAAAATGGTCTTCAAGGTGTCCACGAAACGAGTCGCGTTTTACTAAACGACAGTGGAATACAGCATGTCAATTCTTGACCTTAGACCTAATGGAACAGTGCAGTAAAATTCCAATGGAAGTGTCAGAAATAAAACCATTTATTTTAAGGGGTTGCTTTAGAGAAAGGTATATTTGGTGAAATGTGGTTTGGCACGCGGTCAACAACGTAAATTACAGTTGTGTATTGCAAAATTGTCACGTGTTTTTTATGTACTCAAAACACGTCACCCTGGTATCGGAGGCTAATTTGTGGTTTTTGTAAGTAGACCATAACATGGTACGGAATGCGGAACGATAGCGATACCAGGGTGAGTAGCAGCTCCGGTATTTCATTACTAATGCCGACTCCGTGTCAATGACACCGAGTCAGTCGGCCATCTAGTTTAAATTGAAGATAATTATATACTTGAGGATGTATTATATTTCGAACGTCCGGGATTTGAATGTACGTTGGGTTACAAGGTAACATTTAACGCTGTTGTCGACAGTTTAAAGATACAAAGAGCCAACACCTTCACACAATATCGCGTGAAAGGTTTGTCACATTACTGGAGAATGTGGACCATTTGTGACGAGAACCGGAGCACGATGTACATTGACCAGTGGCCTAGGTCGACCGTCAGGACAGCGGTTGACGGAATTTGAACCAAGTTGTGCTCGTAGTAGACACGAATCTAGGAAAGGATTTCTCAGCTAAGTCAATGACAAAAAATGTTGCAATTATTCAGTTTATTCAATATCTGTAATGTCATTTAAAAGAAAGAATGTTGGAAGAAATACCCTAGATGTATATCGCAACAACGAAGACAACAATAATAACAACAATGACAGCGACAACAACAACAACAATGACAGCGACAACGACAACAACAACAATGACAATGACAACAACAA
>JAUMHH010156900.1:0-18271 GCA_032359455.1 Chlamys rubida | reverse complement strand
TTGTTTCTGTGGTTGTTGTTTCTGTTGTTTTGGGTTCTGTAATCGTGCGTTCTGTAGTCGTTGGTTCTGTAGTTGTTGGTTTTGTAGTCGTTGGTTCTGTGGTCGTTATTTCTGTAGTTGTTGTTTCTGTTGTTTTGGGTTCTGTAGTCGTTGGTTCTGTAGTTGTTGGTTCTGTGGTCGTTGGTTCTGTAGTTGTTGGTTCTGTAGTCGTTGGTTCTGTGGTTGTTGGTTCTTTAGTTGTTGGTTCTGTAGGTGATGGTTCTGTAGTCGTTGGTTCTGTGGTTGTTGGTTCTGTAGTTGTTGGTTCTGTAGTCGTTGGTTCTGTAGTCGTTGGTTCTGTAGTTGTTGGTTCTGTGGTTGTTGGTTCTGTAGTCGTTGGTTCTGTTGTTCTGGGTTCTGTAGTCGTTGGTTCTGTAGTTGTTGGTTCCGTTGCCTGTTCGATTGTTATATCTATTGTTATGCCTGCTGCGGTCGTTGATTCCGTATTCGTTGTCTTTGGTTCGATAGTCGTTGGTTCTGTGTTTGTTGCTTCTGGAGTTGCAAGGCTTGTGACCGTTGTTTTCGTACTCCGTAACTTCGTTGTTTGAGATTCTGTTTGCATTTCAGCTGTTGTCGATGTTATATGAAGCGATGATGTGTAGAGTTCCTGTGTGGTGGTGTTGGAGTCAGGGCTCGCCAGGGTCCCCTCCGTCGTAGTCATGTTATCCACAACGCCTACTTGTCCTTCAGATTAAAAGAAATGGAAAGAAATCAATCGGAAAGTCTTATTGTATCTGATAACTTGCAATACTGGTATCATTATGACATGATTCATTTTTGAACGTATATTGTTTTCATATGAAATAACGATAAACGAAAAACCACCAAAACACAGTAAAATTAATATACGATAAGTGTTGAATCTCAAAAACAATGGTTACCAGTCAAATAGCAAAATCTACTTTCTTTTTGATCGATTGATTTCTTTATCATTTCTTCTTGTTCAGAAGTCATCAAGCGCATTCAATACAGTTATGGGGTTTGTGCCCCACAAGAATGACTTTAAATACTTTTTTCAGTTTAACCCAAAAAACAACTGTAAATACCAGATAGATATTTTTGCAAAGCTCTTAAATCAACGGGTATATATTCCAACATAATGTACTTATGTTGTGTAAAATCGACGGTACAGGATTGATTTTTCCCATGATACGTTGCGGCAACCTAGCGGTTGTCACGGGAACCAAAATCTTAGCCTGCATCCTCGTCACTCCATCAAGTTTTACCACGTGTTGGTTGTACCTACTCTACCTTGTTAGATATGACGAAACACACTTTTGTCTGACCATTAAGGTGAGGAGACTTTGGTGACCAGACGAGTTGCGTTTCTAGGATCTGTTGGCAGTGCTAACGATAGGTAATGATGAGGTAGATTTTGAAACTGCGTTGCACATGCATGTATTACTAAATAAATCACATTGTCTGTTGTCCAATAATTTCAAGTTGCTGACCAATGGAAAACGTCGATACATTGCAGACGTGGTAGAATTTCTGGAAATTAAAATGAAGCTGTGCAATTTTACAGTTTAAAGTTGAATTTCACTATGGTAATGTGCACTTGTCCAATGATGTCTGAAAGTCTTTCTCGCCTTAGGCGTGTTCCTCGTCTGTAGAAGAGTCGTGTCCATTAGCAAAATATTGATATTTTATTGAGCTACTATTGCACATTGGTTCTTGCATAGCAAAATTAGGAGCGTAGCAGGAAAGGAAGGTGAATGTCCCTAGTTTGATTCCTCGAATGTCCGTGGTTTTTTTTGCTGACAGTCAAATGTATACTTTTATTGATATTACAAACAATTGTGAGTCTACTAAATGCGTTCTATTCGGAAGGCATCTATAGTAAATAACATTTTATAATAGTACCAATATTTTATCTTTAGTTAATGATACCTTCTTCCTTAACATCATATCTTCCTATTGGTGTGACATCGATTTAGCAAGTACCTACAACGGATATCACTGTAGTGATCAATATGATGACGTCATAAATATTGATGTCCCACTTTTCTTTCAATTAAACTGTCTTAAGAACCTCTCATAAACGTTGAAATTAATTAATACGAGTTGCCGAGCGTTTCTTCGTTTTTTTAAATTATTTCTTAGTTCGTATGAATCGTTTTAATTTTATCATTATAAGCATTTTTATATGTATGGCCACACAGAGGGGGAGGGGGGTCATAAAAAGGAAAAAGTTGATTTATTTTTCTGTTCACTAATTTTGAATTTTCTATATTCCGGAGCGGAGAATGCGAGCCCTTGTTCCCTAAAAAAGTGAGTGCTCCTCAACATCCGCCGGGAATCGAACCAGGGATCCAAATCTGCACAGTCTGCTCTATCCGTTGAGCTAAAGGGAAATTCCCTCAAGCGCGAAGCTAGAAGGCGACCGTGATCAGATATATATATTATTGAAACCTGATACAAGTATATATTTAAATTCCATGCAATATGATTCACCACCAGTGGTTTTATCCTGTTTTGTTTTAAATTGCAGTAATGTCAGTTAAATACTTACATTGTATGTTTACGGGAATATAACAATAAACTGATAGTTAAATTTCATATCTGTTCTTCAAATTTGAGGTCGATTTTCAATCATCCAGCTACCTCTAACGTTATGCTTATGACGTCATAACTGTAGCTTTGGTAGGTTTATCTATATAATGTGCAATGCAGAGTAGATGTACTTACGTCGGCAAGACTATCGAATCGAATTAATAATATTGGTAGAGCGAGTTCAAATAGTGCTGAAATAGACATATCTGCCATAAATTGTGTCGTTAACGTTTTTGACACCCATATGACCAGGTGATCCGGCCCAAGGTTCACTTGAAACCTACGTGAATATTTTAATCGTGCATAATATCCAGATCGCCGATAAGTGTTGACCTAGTAGTACCCCAGTTAACGATGTAAAGACGTCAATACTGTTATTACACCCATCCGGCTGATGTGTGCCCGTACATGATGTCCTATGAAATAACGAGCAGCCCGCATTGTCCGTGATAGCTGATGCCTTGCAATATGAATAATATTTAATTTCGGCGTAACTCTTTGAGATATTTATTTGGTGTGAATGACCAGATATACTTTTAAATAACTTCTTTTATGGCGTATGTTCCGGACAATTTGTGGTAGACGTTGGTGCAGCCATGCCGTGGAGGACGAGACACACTGTTAGTAATCACTACGTGTTGATGAGTGTACCATGGTACGAACACACACGGCTCTGTAAACCCCATGTAATAGCGGTAATAAACACAGTTAATACTACACTAGGACATCAAGGAATAATGATAGCATTATCCAATTAACTTTAAACCTAATATTTCTGTATCGGACAAAATGCATCATCATTGCTTGTTGTTAAATAATGGTGCTGGATAGTCTGTCTATCATTTGTTACCAACAATACTAACAGAACGTTTCAGTCTCAAAATACGGGCAGTTGTAACCAATATGTCTGTCATTCGGAACAACATGTATAGCCTTTGTAGGATACGGCACATGAGATCCGGTTTTATTAATAAAACAAAATGTTTCCCCTTAACTGCCAATAAATATATTCTTGACCTCTGAACTAGAGATGGAGGTCACAGTGACCTAATTACAGGCAAATTTTCTGTTTGAGCTGCATGAACAATATAAATTGTATTCAAATATCTTAAAATGTAGAGCCCCAAAATACTTCACTAGAAGTTTTGTGCTTCTTTGGCCTTATACTTTGAGGTGCCCTAGTTATAGTGCACTGTACACATTTTTTGGTGATTGATGTGCACTTCAAATTCTTATTAAGAAATCTTCACTGGTTTAAAAACAGTCTTGACAAAATTTCACAGAACCATTTGCATCTGCTTGACCTTTGATCTAGACGTGAAGATCCTCGCTACTAATTGAGTTCACTGTACACATGCTTTTTGTGACATAGGTATGCTGCATGTTATATCAAAACATCTGTATCTGTTAGGCATGTAAAAGGTGCATTTAAATGAAGCAGACAAATCAGAAGGGCCAGAGGAAATATGGGGTGGGGAACCAGAAGAACCTGTATTTATACAATATTTCTATCTTTTATTCGAAGGCTGGTGCACTGAACATCGTTTTTCTTTGACAATATAAACTATATTACAACCACGTATTCTAAATATGAAAGTACTATTCGCAAAAAGAAGAACCGACCAGGCACTGTGCGATGAAGTATTCGGAACAATTAGTAAACAATGTAAATTCATAGGGTAGTTCAAACAAACGAACATGACCTATCGGCTTGAGGGATTTAGCAAAGTTTCTGGTTTCCCATTTCAAGGCGAAGCCGCTGGTCGAGGGGAACCAAAACCTTGCTTTATCTCGAAACCCCATGCTCAATTTGATATTTACATCTCTCCCTTCTTCAATTTAGTAATCTGTGGCTGCGTATAAATTAGCATAAACGCTGTGAAAAAGGCTCGGCGGAATGATGTTTCAAATAGGGTGCCGTTCTGGTTCAGCGAGATAACAGTTCAATAACAGTGAGCCATTGCTGGTACCTTCAACATTTGAAAGCATGGAACATATTCGGGATCCCTTATGTCTAATTATACAACAAAGGGATGCTGACTAACAACTTATTCGACAGATGCGTATTCAAATGTCTTTGGCGGTAAAGACAAGTAAACAATGGCGTCTTCGTTCTTGAACATTCGACCGCGTCACTAGTCACTACCAGAAATGTGTCAATGCGCATGATGCATACATAACGACCGTTATAAAAGAATACAGATGTTTGAAGAGCTGTTCAGATTCATTAATATAAAATGTTAAAGCTATGAGAAGAAAACAAAATAGTGTTGTTCGCTGATTGACCTTCATTTTGACGACGAATACGGTAGTATGAACGCAGTAACGCGCACCATAGAATATGTTCGTTGCCAACTGCGTTCATACTACCGTATACGCCGTCAAAATGAAGGTCAAGCCTTATATAAAACCGGTACAAAACATGGATAAATGTTATATTCTAACCGCAGTTTACGCACTGTGGCTCAAAATCGATGACCGCTGGGTAGGGTCAGGTCAGCACAAGCTTCGCCTACCTCTCACTTGATAGGCTTGGTCATTTCCGTGAAGAAATTAAGGAATTGCCGAGGGTGTTAGTCTGCACCCCGTAAACTGCCTAGGGAGGCAGTCCGCAGGGATAACTAATACACGGCTGAGAGAAGGACTAACTCCCGGAACAGCGACGTCAAGGTAAAAGTTGGGATATAGTCAATTTAATATTCTAAATGGACTGAATAGAATTAGGATCAAGTATTATGCAACAGACATATTTACGATTACCAATGACACAACGATCAATATTTTGCATTACCAATAATAAATTGTTAAAGCATTTCATCATGTAACGTCATGTTACAATGCCATGCATTTTCTATTTAATTACTGCAATGTATGTACATATTCTTTAGATGTTTCGGTGTGTATGTTTTTGCCAAAAAATGTTGGTTAAGATTTTAGAGAGATCATCTATAGATTATTTCCTAAAATATCCCCAATAGTAATGACGTCACCATGACACTTAGTGCTGGTCTTTATACGATGATGTCATAACGTTGGAAATCAGTTGTCAACGCCAATTTTAATGTTTTCTTTGCAAAGTTGGACGTCCACCTGTTTCAGGCGATATTAATAATGATTTGTGTTTTTTAGTTTATTCGGGATTTCGTGGTTTTTGCAACAGTTAAGGTCATATCAAGTTCAAGTTCTTAGATGACTGACCACTTTAAAGTGTCGCCTCGCTTAAATGTCCTTACCTGTAAGTAGGATAGCCCGGTCACATTATACTGACAACGGGCTAACCAGAACTGAAAGTGTCGGAATATCTGAGATTATTATCTTATCTTGATATAATTATATAAACTTTATTTATTTTACAACAGTTATGAAACAAGTTATTTCAACTTATATTAATCACTCTTGTTGGCCTGGATGTTAGCGCGTGGGGGTCTTAGTGTGGGAGGAAACCGGAGTACCCGGAGAAAACCCACGCGATCAGGCAGGTGACCCCAACCTTTTCACGTCCGATCGGGGAATCGAACCCCGGCCGCCTTGGTGAAAATCATGTGCTTATACTGGTGCTATTAAAGATTCAGTTTTAAATGACTACCTAACATGCCCACTTCACATTCAGATATATTGACATGTTGCCTGCATAACAAGATTGTTAGAGTACTGGTACATGCATTTTACTTTTCTGCCAGCAATTGATCAGAAAGACTCGACCATTATTCATTTGTCTGGTTTTATTTTGTTTTGATATTGATCATCTTATTAGAAACATAAGCTGACATTATTTATAACCTTGTGCTAATTTCCTCTGGGACAATGGAAGTTTAATTTGATCTGAATAATGTACCTGAACAGATTTATTTAAGAGGATTCAAAATTCAGAATGATTTCCCTGTCCGTTGAGTGACGGTGACGTCTTGGCTCATCAGGGTTCTCCCCAGGCCATTTAGCTGATATGGAGCCGTATCAGCTTCAGGTAGAAATCCACCATGCCATATCAGTTTAAGTGACCGTATCACCTTTCACTGAGGGGGTCGTTCACACAAGAATTATACACTGATTAAATAACAAGGATGTCCCAAGTCCAGTAATGACAAGTCAGTTGCACAGTGGCGTGTACCTCAGGGGGCTGTAATTAGCGGGGGAGGGGGACCTGAGGCCAAATCCACAGGTGTCCGGGCGTGCTCACTCGAGCATAAATAAATTACCACTGGGTCCTCTAACATGATCAATAGGTGATTTATTGAGGAAACAACTGTAAGACTTGAAAACAAACACTTGATCAGGCTATTATGAATTAATTTACTCATATTTGATTGCATTTGACTAGGCTGAAACAGGGTGTGTATTCAGTTAGTGATGGTCGCCATCTTTGATTGTGTAAAGTACAAAACAGAAAGCGGAATGAAAATCCGGAATTGTTATTTTTATAGGAAGAAGGGCCCAAATAAAAAAGCTGTTAAACCTTTGATTAAATTTACTGACAATATTTAATACAGTTTTAAAAGAAATATTAACACTGTAAATTTTAGTTAAACAGTATTTCTTACCAAATAGTAAATGGGAGATGGCATTTTTCATGGATTTTCTCCCCTATATGCAACATTAAAGACTAAATAATTCTTCTTTTTAAATTTTTAATATTTTAAATGAGGATAAACTGAAAATACAATTGTAAAATAAAAACCATATATATTATTCAATGTACAAAACCGATACACATTTAAATATTTTTTTATAATTATTTTTGTGAAAATCTATACAAAAGGAACTTTTTTTTAAATTCACCAAAAGGTTGGTAAATAAAGGTACCTATTTAAAGAGACATAAATAAGGGGCCATATGTATATATATATGACCTCTCCCCATAAATGTGATATGGTATTGTTGAGCATGCTACAGTGCTGTGTCTGGACCGGTCTTGAACGTCCGTTGAAAATGAAACATATCAGCTTAGAAAAATTCTGGGGAGAACTCTGCTCATTCTTAGATTCAATAATCAAATTAAATCAAAGGTGTTTTACTGTTCTTATCAATGACCATACCGAGCATTTCATTTCTATTTTGGGGTCAATAAATCAATATCAGGTTGCCCACAAAAGTCTCAAATCAGCAGAAACATATCATGTTTAAGTAGTCATATAACAAATACAATAATGCGTCAAACGCGAGATGGTGTTCCTTTTCTTCTTTCCCTATGAGCTTGATGTATGTTGGTTATATCTCCTACCGTCTCAAGAGAGGTTTCGAGTGAACACAAGTCAATTTAATCATATGCTATTTTGTTTACAATTTGTTTATGTTTAGTTTTATATCGTTTACAGTTAACGGAATGGAAGGTTGTTCATCTGATGATGATTGCGGTGCTAATGAGAAGTGCTGCCCCAACGGCTGCGCAAAAACGTGTGATGTAAGTTACATTTTTATCTTGTTCCACAAATTTTGTATAACCAAGTGGCAGTTTCCCTTCTGTATCAAACAAAAATGTGTTTCATTACATTTTTTCTTTTATATTTCCTACATAATACATCCGGCAAATATTCTTAATCCCAAATTCCTCACCGGTTGAGATAATTTGAATAAATTGATTCAGGTAGGGATTAACAACACTGATATATTCAATTGCTGGAATATTCAGAGAAAGTGTATTTCTCCTGCCCATACAACTCCTACAACCAAGATGGAGCGTAAATTAGTCTGGGGTGGATGTTGCGTAATCTGTGCTGAAGCATTCAAACAAAGTGGCACTATAAATAATACCGTTGGAAGCACGGTCCTACTACAAACAGAACACAATACATCTCCAGCACACACGCAGGCAAACACACATATATGGAGATATTAGTCAGGTATCATAGGGCTAGTAGTTAGCGCCTGATAATGTAGCTCCTGCGAATTCCTCAAAATTGAATTTATCAATATGTATGCTAATTGTATTGATTGTAAAAATTATATATATATGTATTGTAATGCCCTTTAGAGCGGCCTATTCTAGCAAGATAGGCGCTATCATAAATATTGTATATTCATATATTTATATATTTTCAGCCACAAACAATTGCCGACCTTGGAAAATATTGGGGAAAATGACAACTTCGGGATCAAATCAATCGTCAACATATGCCTTTTAAGTCTTCGAAGTCAACTTTTGGATTTTTTAATGTGGTTGAAAAGTTAATTATGCGAGGCAGAACTGTCATTTACTGTAAAAAATAAAATCCTGTAAATGATGGTCAATTTTCCTTGTTCTTGTTTTCAGTCATCTGAATCACCTCTGGTATATAAAAAAGGGTTCCATTGTCTCTTTCCTGAAGTATTTTCACAACAAGGTGAATATGTGAATCCTAATTACACCTTTCCAATCTGTTTATCGTTCCAACGGAAAAAAAGTTATTTCTAATTGAATACGTTTATTGGCAACGAATGGCATCTTTTGTTAAAAAGTTTACGTACAAATAACTAAAAACTTGTCGCTGCCATTTTTGTTTGTAATACAAAGTATGTGTATTGATAGCATGTACAATAAGTAAACGCGAAAAAAGTGAACATATTGGATAAAGTAAGATGCAATAAAATTAAATGAAGAAATGCATAATCAAATGAATTAAAAACCGAACCGTGAAGTAGAGCTTTATCAGAACCAAAGACGATACAACTTTCATGACAAACATGAAATATGTGTGAACATTGATAAAGTAAAAGGACAATAATACGAAGTTTTCGGGAGGTGTGAATGCCATCTGCGTTACTGAGGATCCTGTTCCGTGGAAACATGGGGTCAAATGCGAGAAATGCTAGGTCCTCAAAGAAAGAGCTTTGGTAGTGGAAACAAAACAATAAAGGAGTAAAAACACAAATAAAAATGCTGTTTGAAATTCCAATAATTTCTGTTTTTATAAAATGGTTAGAGAGAACAAAATGAGAACATTAAAATAAATTGTTCTTTGTAACACAAAACGAAACAACAATTTACTATGCGATCTTTTTTCTTTACATCGTGCAGAACGGACTTAAAAATTTGCGACGTTCTGATTGGTTAAAAATAATTCAGGAGAGAAAACAACAGCTTATCATTGTTCTTATTGGATATACACTAAACAAGTCTTCTATAAGATTCATTAGTTTGAAAATATGTGAAATCAAAGTTTTACGTTGTACACAAACAATGTGTCGCAACGGTTCAAGACCGACTGGTCCCTTTGTCAAGCTATGACTGAGTGAACGATTTATATTTTTTACCTGTATAACGATGTGACGAAATTGTATATTTACATGTCACTCGATCCGATACATGTCGCTTGACCAGTTACTGTCGCCATTGGTAGGTACCACTCGCTACACAGGGTCACAGGATCACGTTTTTATCACTAGATGGTGGTGTGTTGTGATGGTTGTGATGTTGTGTTGTATGACAGCAGCCTGCACTTGTTTAGGTGGTTGTCGTGCGATGCAGTCTTCGCTTACATCTGTCTGTTGGACGAAGCGATATCCTGTGTTCAACTATGGAACGCAAGGCAACAACAGTTGGGGATGCGTGCTTACCGGTAGGCTCTACGTAGCGTAGTTAGCTCCCCTGCTCCCCTGATATCTAATAAGGTAGCATAACATGACTATCATTATTATCATTATGAACTTATAGTGAATTCAAGAGGCAGATATCATTAACTACATTGTAGATATTGCCGTTGCTGTATGTAATGAATTGTCTATTTACTTCTTTAGCATATGAGCGACAATTGATCAGTCATTACTGATAGTTTAGGCGAACATACCTGGCTAAAAGAGATACATGAAGGTCATAGATGTATAGGGTATACGTCACTGTTGTAGACCCAACGAATTTCACTTTGTTTGTCCGAATTGTATATGAAGCATTTTAGGATCGAGATTGTACCTTTGTTTTCCCCATCGTCCAATCAAACACGCCGTTACATCAAACTGCCGTTGAAGTCAAACGATGCTATCCCAGAATGCAAAATGATCAAATAGATTTATTTTTATTGCACACAAATATATTTTTTATCGAACAAATATATATTTTATTGCACATACCTTTTTTATTGAACATACATATTTCTTTAGTGCGTATATATTTTTGTATTGAACTTATACTTTTGTTATTGCACATATATTTACAATTATTGAATACAAATACAAAATATTGCACATATATTTACAATTATTAAATACAAATATAAAGTATTGCACATATATTTACAATTATTGAATACAAATACAAAATATTGCACATATATTTACAATTATTGAATACAAATATAACATTTAGAACATAGATATATAACTATTGAATATTGCAACATTTGACACGCCATACATAATGTTCTTTTCAGCTGTCTATGTTTAAAAATAAAGCGTATGTTTATTTTAAAATGAAACATGACACCTTTAGAATGAAATATACTCAAACATAACAGCACTGTATCCGTATGTTCATGTGTTTGTTAGTTGATAATATTTTGTCCGGACTATACTATGTTTTTCCATCGGTGACTGAATGTGCGGTACTGTTTGCTAATCTGTTCCAGTATCTTTAAAATGCTGGGTTTATACAGATGCTGATAATGATGGAAGATAAGACAATCACCGATACTTATGTCTGTTTGAAAAAGGACATTTTGTTGATATTTTGTTGACAATTATACTCAGGTTTTTAATTAGAATTTTGTTCAATTTACTGAAAAAAATTGATCTTCATGTGTTTCAATAGTACTATAATGATCTGTGTACAAGCTTTTAGCACCTGCATCTGCATAGAACAGAAATATAGTGTGCTGTCCTGCACTATTATCACCCCCCTCCCTGTCAAACCACCTCTTCCCAGTCATTCTTAGGCCACTTCCCTCATTCAAATTATATTTATTTCTGTGTTTAAAAGACAGCAATGGCTAAATTCAAGTTTAAAAACTTTAAAAGTTTTAAATTGAAACTTAAATAATCTGTTTCAGCATACACCCATGCGTAAAAGTACACCACAGATTTTAGCTCAAGTTACATATTACATTGTACACACATTTTAAAGCACAATTTTGTATTACGCACTATTTTATTGTTCGGTATAATAAATGTGCTCATTCCAAGCGTATGCGAGTTGTTAGCTGGCTTCTGCATGAAGTTGTGCTGTCATAGTTTTATATTCAGTCTACCCAGATTTGAAAATGTTTTTGTTGAGTATTATGAATTTGAATTTTTTATTTTTGTCATAGATTGGTTGTCTCCTCATAACTGTTATGCTATGCACAATAAGACTATGAACAGCAAGTAGCCCCATCAGCACCAAAGGACAAGCTATTACAAAAGTTGCGCATGTGAGTGCGTTATCTTTATGTGTATGTGTCACATATAGGTTGCTAAATCCAACCTAAATTCCATTTTTGTATACCTTGATATATATTTTTGAAATTTATCAAATATTTAAAAATGTTTAATGGTTCTGAAATTGCTGTATGAATTGTTATATATTATACGCTCGATGTATCGTCTGTAAATACAGTATATGTCATCTGTTAGCAGATTGTGTATCTGCTACAGTGTGTGTCGTCCTCGTGTACTTGCGTACAACAATCCTTCCACCCAGTGCAGACCTAGCATACCTTGCATGTAGTTCGTGTACATCGTTTACTGTTGGTAGGTCTGTGAATTAGAAATTTACTCCTTGTGGCGTTAGCGCGTTAACCTTTCATTGACGGTAAAGGATACCATAAGATGAAAACTTATCATCACCATTTTCACAATCTTGATATATTTGTTTAAGTCTCTTATAAGCAGTATTAATGTTCCATATAAATCAGATGTTGTGATGTATGTCAGAGATTGGTATCTATCGCAATTTGAATATTTGAAAAGAAAAAATGAAAATAAACAGGCAAATTCGTGGAATTTGAATCCCCCGCTTGCAGAACATATTGTAGGTAAACATTATTGAGGTAAGGCTTAAACATGTGAGTATCGTGCTGTTGAGACATAATGTAAAGCTTGAAACTCGAAGAAAATAAAAGCCTTATACAGAAGTAAGACTTTTTATTGAACGTGTAGGTATTACGGTTTAAATTAATCGTTTAATCCATCAGAATTTACTAACCTCATTAGTTATCTGTAAATATGCACAAATCACATCGGTTGGCAAACGTAGCATGAGTCGGATGTGCATACGGAATTTGGTTGAAATATCTGCACAATATCTACAGCAATTATCACACGAAAACCAAAGAGTGCCCGAGATGGGTGGAAAGACAGGAACACAAACATTGTTATCAAGTTTGAAGGAATTTGGGTAATATTTGCTAGAGTTATTAAGCAGAAACTGCAGATAATGACATTTTCGTTGATCAAGGGGCCATTACTCCGCCAAATAGAGTCCGATTAAAGTGGTTGTCGAACTTGGACGAGCCCTGAATGCATTGAACCCTGTTACTAACTTTGAAGTCAGATAATATTTGCGAGAGTTAATGAACAGAAACGGCAGATAATGACGTTTTTCTATATTCAAAGAGCCATTACTCCGCCAAATAAAGGCCGCTGAAAGTGGTCATCGAACGTGGCCGAGCCCTTAAGGCATTTAACCCTGTTACCAATTTTGAAGAAAATTGATTACCATTTGTTGCAGTTATTGCACGGAAACGGCAGATAATGATGTTTTTCGTTATTCAATGGGCCATAACTCTGCGGTGAAAGCGGGGGATAAATATAGTTAAGAGAGTTACACAACCTTTTTAATCTATACAGGCATTGTAAATTTATTTACCTGTTAAATTACCTGTTAAAATTGGAAAATTATTTTCCTGTTAAATCTGTTTTATTTCTTCAAAATTTATACAAAGATAATTGGTTCAAAAATCTGCAATGATTATTGGTAATATTGCAGCAAAGTACCAACATAACCAATATCATGTCTGTGAGTGTAGTGGATAAGCTTCCTTCTTTGGAATTAAGATGTCCAGAGAAATTAAATTCCCATGGTGGAATGCATTTATGATAAATGAATGAATTTCATATATAGTAAATGGACAAGCAAGACTAAAAAAAAAGTTAAATAAATCAGAACTCTTCATTGTTGGAGAAACAAGACAGAGTACTGGGATTCTCAACCTTAAGCTGACAGTTAAAAATCAATTACTCACACCTCACTATACCGTAATGGTGACAATGATATTATACCCGTTCATTTACTGTGAGACTTGTGTAATACATTCCAGGTAATTCAGCTTTTCATCTACATTAAGTCTAAATGGTGAACCATTAGTCAATTCCTATAATTATAACAGAACCTGCCTGGCTCTCGAGGCTCAATGCAACACAGTCTGTCCTGGAGCACACATAGACTCCGGATACAAATAGGTATATAATTATGTACATACCACCTGAACAGAAAGCTATTGACACAAGGATCTATTTTACACGAAATTGGAAAATTCAAATGTATGCATTATTTCATAGAACGTAACACACAACAAACAGAATGCTTGTCAAAGCATTTTACATGAAACTCACAAAATGGATGCATTCACAAAATTTGCTACGTTTCTTTTCTTTCATTTGTGAAAATGTAGCATAAATTCTCCAAAGGTAAATGACGAAATATGGTCTCATAATACCACTGTTTCTCTACAGGCAATTTCTTGATTACAGAACATTTTTCATTGCTATATAATTCTTTTTTTTTTTTTGTAAATGAGTTGTAATCAATTATAAAATTTTGCTTAAAATGTCATTTAGCTAATGAACTCAAGTAAAATTAAGTCTTGGTGTATTATGCCAATGATAATATACTAACCTAAGGAAGAGTATTGCGGGCAATCCACAGCCCCCTACCCCACTAGGCATATTTTGATATATATAACAAGGCCCCCCCCCCCCCCCTAGCCAGGAGAGACAATTCTTAGCCAGAAGAGACATTTTAAGAAGTAATTTGCAATAAGACTGTTTGTCCATCACAAGCATATCTTTGTCGTATAAATAGATTCAGACCTGTCGTTTTGCGTTGACATCGGCACCCTTGCTGATGAGATATTTGAGGAGTTTAAGATGTCCGTTCTGTGCCGTTATAAACAAGGACGTTGCTCCGTCCACCATCTGACAGTGGATGTCTGCCCCTCGCGCCAACAACTCATCCACCACATCCAGGTGGTTACACTGACACGCCACAAACAGGGCCGTTCCTCCATCCTGTTATAAAGTCATCAAACTTAAAATGTGTACCTTTGTTTATCAGTCTGTCTCCAACTTAAGCAATTCACTTCTCAGATAGCTGTGTTTAGATATCTAAATGACATACCTGATAATTTCACCATTAACAACGCTACTTTGATCCAGTCTAAGCCTTTTAATTATACAAATATACCTATTACCAATGGAAACTAGACACCACTTGCTCCATTTTGTTGAGACAAAATTACAAATTCTCTAGTTATTATGAATTTAATAAAGTAGATAACAGTAGATTAGATATTTTAGAGTGATAAAACAATTATAGAACATATAATATTACAATATTTATCAACATCTGATTTGGACCCAGGGTCTGTTTTCCTAAATACCTTGACAAATCTGTGTTGGAACCTAACTGAAGATTGCTGGATTGTTTAGTGTTGAGCGTAGACCTTTTTGTCTAATGCTATAAGCACTAGTGCTGCATACTCACATAACTTGCGATGTCGACCGGTGCACCACTGTCTAATAACACTTTAACTATGTCCAGGAATCCACCCTGGGCAGCAAAAAATAACGCACATGTTCCCGTCTGAAATAAACACACAAGGCTTAGCCACTTTTAATAGCAATTACTAGAATATACACATAAAATATTTATCTTAATCAAAGTCAAAAGATTTCAAGCTAAAGTAGTTGAACAATTGAAAAAACATTCTTTAATCAAAACACATCAAACTACAACATATTACCATGAGAGAGCTGGTAGGGGCCGCATATCATTGGCTATACATGTTGATACGTAATTCATTAGGAAGGGCTGTGCTGTGAAATGTTTGCTATTACATTTATAGTTAGAAGGTGATAATAACTTAAAGTTAGGTTCTAGACAACTTAATAACACTGACCTTGACCTTTGACAAACCACACCCAAAATGAATAGGATTCTTTTCTTCCTCTTAGCAAATCACTTTGAACTTGATGAATCATTTTTATGAAGCTAGGATGGGATAAAATCTTTCTTCGGTAAGAAGTGAAAATGTGGACAAAAATTGTTTCGATAGCAACGGCTACCTTCACCTTTGACAAATTATGCCAAAAAAGGTTTTTCCTTTTCCCTAGAACAACCCACATATATCAAGTTTGAGCCTTAGGTGTTCATTTGTTTCGATATTAGCATACAGACAGGTAACTTGTTATGTGATATTCTACATTAAGTAACAGTGACCATGACTTCTAGACGACCATGCCCAAAATCACTAGGCTTCTCACTTTTACCTGGGTCAATTCACATACAAAGTCTGAGCTTTGTGTGATCATTCAGTCTGGAGTTACATGTATCATCAAGACAAGAACATTCTATTTACAGTAACGGTGACCTTGACATTTGGCAAATCTGTTATTTTCTTTCTTTCACCGATTCACATACCAAGTCTGAGCTCTGTTTGACAATTTGTTCTTGAAGTTAGCATCCTGACAGGTCATTTATTCTGTGAAATTCTATTTTTAGTAACAGCGACCTTGACCTTGGTTGATCATGCCTTTTATCCATAGCTTTCTTCCTTTACCCTAGGGCAACTAACATACAAAATCTGTGCTTAGTACAATAATTTGTTCTGAAGTAAAGATCCAGTCAGGAAATTCTATTTCGATAACAGTGACCTTGACCTTACATAATCTTGACCCTTGAAAAAAAAAACTGCCAAAAGCATTAAGCGTATCTTCTTCATATATCAAGTTTTATGCAATCATTCATACTGAAGTTAGCACCCAGGCAAGAAATGAAATGTGAACAGATAGATGGACAGATCTTCTGCATGATCGCTATATCCCCCCTCCATTTCCCAACAATTATTTTGGAGGGGATACAAAATTTCACACAAACATAATTATAATGTCTAGTTATGTATCCTAATTCTTAATTCAATTTTTGTTTTTTGAATTTTCAATGCTGATAAGTGATTTGACCACTTATTTTGAGAGTGACAACACTCGTGGTTATTTAGAGGGAGATAACTCACCAGTCTCCTAGCGGCAGGATCTCCACCTTGTTTCAATAACTCTTTTACACAGTCTAAATGATTATTGGCTGCAGCTAGTATAAGTGGAGTTGTTCCTTCCTACAAAAAAAAAGAAAATTTGCTAAAATACTTGCACTGCATATAAACATATAAATGGCTACATCACTTTTCCTCACTAACAACTGTTTGTGATCAGTCTGTCCACAGTTCTATAGCTTTGACACTGTATATTTACCCTGTAATAATGTGTACTACATGCACTGGCCATACCTTGCTGTACTGTTAATTAATGTTTTTAAGAAGCTGGCATCATTGTGAGATACAGTGGAAGTGTCTACACTTGTCAGCACGGTAAAATCCTCCCCCGCAGCAGCTGTGAAGTGTAATTACTCAAGGGTTAGCAGAAGTTTTAACAGTGGAGCTTCTCACAATGTCCGGGATCATTGTTTTTAGTTTATCTAGCTTAAGGATTCCTGTATGATTGTAACTTTGATGAGATTCAGATTCTGAATCTGAAAAAAAAAATGTCTGCATTTGTAGGTTTGATAAATGATTTGTGAAAAGATAACCATATCTTGCCAGATTTCTATGGAAAATAATAAAGATGAAATGAACAAGACATATCAACAACAGTGTTCTGCATGTAATTAGCGGGGCAAGACTGGGATTCTTACCCTCGACTTGTTATATCACGCTTACCGATAGAGCTACCTGGTCAACAGTAGCTCCTCTGCCCAACTGTGCTACAGTTTTTCCCAAAACAGGGATCCTTAAGGATGTATGCTATATTATATATGTCAAGCACCGTATTCCAAAAAGATTTTCACACTTATACAAGGAATCTGTTAAATATCTATATAAATTGTAATTTGAAAATTAACAGAAGAAATAAAATAAAGAATGTATTTCTTTTACAACAACCATGAAATAAGTGTTTTGAGCTCATAAGAAACAATCCAGTTGGCTTGCATGCAAGTGTGCAGGGGGTCTTATAATATGGGGAGAACCTTAGTACCTGGAGAACACCAGGTTAACCTGTGTTGTCTGAGAGGTGATCCAGTACCTTCTCATGGCTGATGGGGGAGTCGAACCCCGGCCGTCTTAGTGAAAGACGAGTACGCTCTCTACTATATCACCCCACAACCCATGAATACATGAAGTGATAACACTAGGTACTTCTGAATGATCA
The DNA here is from genome assembly GCA_032359455.1 of Chlamys rubida. Taxonomy (NCBI): domain Eukaryota; kingdom Metazoa; phylum Mollusca; class Bivalvia; order Pectinida; family Pectinidae; genus Chlamys; species Chlamys rubida. The sequence goes on along the minus strand of JAUMHH010156900.1, from coordinate 316 downwards.
GATATTGATTAATAGTAATAAATTACAGGGGATTATTCCAACAATGGATTCTACCTCAATGACAAGGCCACACATCATCCTCTGAAAGGGGCCACTACCAGCCCTCACTCAATCACTGATGAGGGGTCGTGACCATCCAGCTTAACTGACCAGTGTATGACTGAGGCCACAACCAGCCCTCACTCAATCACTGATGAGGGGTCGTGACCATCCAGCTTAACTGACCAGTGTATGACTGAGGCCACTACCAGCCCTCACTCAATCACTGATGAGGGGTCGTGACCATCCAGCTTAACTGACCAGTGTATGACTGAGG
>JAUMHH010156889.1:6643-18272 GCA_032359455.1 Chlamys rubida | reverse complement strand
TTTCCATGTGCACCCCATCAATATCTATTCAAACTATAACAAAAGAGAACTACCCCATACAATTTAAACAATGGCTCCTTTGTTCTCAAACAATAGGAATTTCTATGACGTCATCGGGTATCCTCCCTAGAGGGAGGATATCCTTCGGAGGATATCTTTTCCCCATGTTAATCCAATGGAGAAAAGTGCGCCAGAACCACCACTTTCCCTACTACTTTACGGTGTGGCAGAGAAATCTGCAACCCGAGAGCTAGAAAAACTAAATAATCAACCCAAAGGATGGAGATTGCTCTGTTACGCCCTCAAGGTTAGGAATACTTTTTTCCCCTTTTATTCCAATAATATGTTTGAAAATATTTTTCAGCATTTATAATCTTTATCTTGATTTGCACATGGGATCTCCCGTCTACACGTCATACACGTATCTGTTTTATCACTGACGTCAACGTCTTGTGTTTGCTCACGTGTTACCCGTCATATGTCAGAGGGTTACAGACAACATGCTAATGGAGATGACAGAAAAATCATGAACAGGTTAGCAAAGAAAGATAATTCTGACAACAGCAGGAGAAAAGCTAGCACGTGCGATTATTCTGAAAACGTCACCATCAACTAATCATTCTTCAATTTTATCACACATTTAATGCACATTTGAAGATGTCGCTGCGCATTAGTTTCGTCATTATTTTACGAAATGAATGTGGGAGAGTAAAACAAATAATCACCCAGCTATGATATCGACAGTGAAATCTAAGCCATTGGGAGAAGATTTTTGAAGTTTAGTACTCGGAACAGCATCCTGGGATGTCTCTGTCTGCACCACGTAGGAGTGAGAGCTTATATGGCTTTAAACTGCTGTATAGACATAAGGAACATCACAATATATTCTAAACGCCTGGGGTTTGATTTGAATAGCCGTGAACCTGTGTAACCTACACACCTACACACGTCAGTTAAGTTTACTTCAGACCTTCATTGTACATAAACAATCACTCACATTTAACCTGGCAATTGTGGTTTCATTTTATGCATAATATATGCACATGCCTCTCGATCAATGTGTCAAGTCCCACTGTCATTTACATCTACACAAACCGTTACATTGTCAAGTCCCACTGTCATTTACATCTACACAAACCGTTACATTGTCAAGTCCCACTGTCATTTACATCTACACAAGCCGTTACATTGTCAAGGACAACAAGTCCAACAGGAAAATAAACCGCAACTTCGTTCATTCGTCATACATGTAGCTACAACTATCTTCATGAAATTACTTGATTTCTTGAGTTTTTCAAGGGACTCAACTCCAGGTTTTTTTCAAATTTTAACTTACTTATTCCTTCATGCCATATCCACGTATTGTGTATGTTAACTGTACAAGGGTGCGATAAAACACGTGTAGGAGTCACGCCGACAAGTTTTTGTACTGTAAGGACGAATGCAACCCCATCCTCCGAGCTCCCGAATTCCTAAATTTCCCAACACGCCTTAAACCCCAACCAATACCACTACGTTCAAACTCCCTGCTGGACTCGTTCGTGTTTGTAGGGGGAGGTTACATGTGTACAACAAATATAGCAGATACTTAGACAACACTCGAAAACAACATGCTGTAAGTGTGTGCAACGCGACAATTACATGTACTATATGACACGCACACTATAAAGTTATTACAGAAAAACAGCATTAATCGTAACAATTTAGATAATTAAACGTTGGTGGTAGCAAATAATAGTTGCTTACATAGTAATTAATGCATTAATTTCAGATTTACTGACATGTACAGAACGTGTAATATAACTCGGCCCGTGTGTAATTCTACGTACGAGATGTACTAAACGTCCCGTACTCGTAGCCATACTACAAGCACAGTTACATTGTCCCAAGCTATCTACATGTTCATCTACAAATCCTGCCCAGACAACCTCATACCGGAAATAAACAATTGCTTCCTAAAGTAGTAATCTGTGTCGATAATCGGTGCTCGACTATATAGCCAGACAAATGTAACAGAGGTCTTTATGGGTTTTTTTCATTGCCACCGCTTTGGATGAAATCCATGAACTTTGGTTTACTAGTCTGACTCCCTGTATACAAATAACCTGATCCAGCTTGCTGTAATACTGCACAAGTAATCTAAGGCTAACAAGAAGTACCTAAAGCGATTTAATTCCACTATCCACAATCTGTCACGTCTGAAACAGTATCCTTACATTGTAAATACTCTTCAAAAGCTAAAAATCCATCTCATAGCTTCTAGAATTCATATTAGGTGGTGCCAATTACTAATGATGAACATTTATGCACCCTGCCTGGTGTTCAGATTAATTTTAGACATTTTAGGGGTTTAGATCAACTTTCGGTTAAAATGCTACCCCCAATGATCGTATATATGACTATCGGGGGTGACATTTTGACCAAAATTTGATCTAAACCCCTAAAACATGTAAAATTGCTCTGAACACCTTAGTTTAGGTCCGAATAAAGTTGTAGCAAATTCTCAGATCCCTTTGGGTCGTACTACAGTAGGACATTTCAGCTTGGTGGCACTTCAACGTATCCTTAGTAAACATGTACAATCTCAAGGACGCCCTAACAACAGCTACATGTACTGCCACAGGACACACATGTATACCAGTCAAAGTATGTTGACTTCAGGCGCAACATGTCATATACCAACAAATAAATAACCCACCGAGTGACGCACATCTGGAGGCTTACGTCATGAGTCGAGTTCGACAGGGAGAGGAATCTTCACATGAATCATAAAATACCACTCTGACGTCAGAACTGCAGGGACCTGAACATCGATTGCATGGTGTATATTTCGACCAATAAATATTTTAAGGGAGTATTATCATACGTTTAAGGGGTTACATAAAATCAACACAAAGTAAACAAAATTATACTGGTATCGTGGAAAAGATGGATAAATATTGTTTCAATAACCCACTATATATCCACTTGAAATGTGTATGATCCCCTTGTTCTCCCAAAAAACGCGCCATTTAGATAGTTTAAACTTGTGTAAGCTACAGTATAGTGCCGCATTTGGTCTGAAATACTTTCATCTCAATGTTTTGACTAACCATTTTTAAGAGAGTCATTGTTTTTCAGTCTTCTGCTTCGAGCAATGGCGCCTTTGGTGTGTCCAACCACATAGGGAAAACTTTTCAAATTAGTGCCAGCACGAGCATGATACAAGTATAATTATTTAATAAATCATATGTTGACACACGATGACAAAATTAAAAATTTAAGCTTATACGAAAAGAAAAATTGAAAGACAACAAGAAATGGGAAGACACAATATTAAACCACAAGTCATTGTGAACTTCCACAAACAATTCTGGCTAAACAGATTTTCCTTAAAATAGCGACAATATTTCAAAATTTACAACGCTAAGTTGTGTACGGTCAACCATGGTAATCCAGCCATCTTTGAAAGTTTTCCCAGCAAAGGTAAATGGATATAGCTAAAGTAAGAAAACTGGGAAAGGATTATTTAGAAAAAAGCAAGACGGCATCTAAAACACAGACAGTGTGTGGTCAACCGCGGATTAGTAGCTGCTAAATCAACCGACTGAAGGTTCCATAGTAAAATATGAATGAAATAAAGTCACAAAATAACAGAGTTAGTTTAATTATATCTATGTCATATTAAACATTTAAACTACAGTTTCTTTATAGTCCATTTAAAAGTTAAACTAACATCTATTAAATACAAACACCTACCTCAGAAGGTTGCTACGTTCACAATTACTACGACCTTGTCTTGAAAATCCGACATATTTTTACGATTTCCGTCCAAATCGGTGACGTTGTATGCATACATGTTACCATGTCCCCCCTCACATTTCCTATACACGGTCTGTCCCCCCACAGCCAGAAGGAGGGACAGCGCTACCAAAGCCGGGGATACTGTCATGATGTCCAGTGTCATGGCGGATTGTTACAGCCGGCTAAGCTCTCACTATTTATATAGAGCATATTCAAAGCAAGGCGTCGTCGGTCAAAGGTCAAAGGTCAAATGGCAGGGTTTAAGGTAAGGCCATGAGTTTGTTTTGTACGTAAATTGATTCATTACACATTACAAAAGAAAGTTTTACATGTTTACGATTTTACAAATCTATTATTGTTCATAAAAAGTGCATTATAGTATCTTATCTGAGCCGGAAATATATACAACAACTGTAAATAATCAATGAAATGCAATTTATAACATTAGCTAGGCACTAAATTTTTAGGGACGACAGACGTCGCCTCAGGCTCACATTTCATCAAATCGACGTGGAAAACAGCCATGTAAACAGTTTACATAAAGGTCTCATGATCACCTCAGTAAAACAACCATATTTCAGACGCAATTCACGCGTTCATCGGTTTTTGTCAGGACGAAAATTGCGTGTATATATATAATACAACAACATTCAAAGTACTTGTGATGGTTAAATATAAAACAAAAAAACAAAGCGTTTCTTGGTAGCTCGCTCTAGCGCTTTCGCCTCTTTAGAGGTGCAACAGGGGGTTATTTTGTTTCTTTTGTAATAACCATTAACATATCATTCGTCAGATCTCTAGTTTGATGATTTGTAAACCAAAAATGTATCCTTCGCTCGACACAGTCATCAAAGTTTTGGTAGAAATAAGTCCTACAACTCCTGAGCGTTGTTCATCATGTTTGTTTTTCTTTCTTCCTCTCGAATTTTATTTCCAAGGCTAAGAAAAATGCTGATACTCATTTTCTTTTTTCTAAAAATACTTGAAGAAATGGAACCTCTCAGTATTTATTTTTCATAGGTAAGTTATGCAGAGAAAAAAATTGTTTATGATTAACTGCAGCTAAAAATATCTATTTGGGAAAGCGAGACGATCGTGAATTACATGAGGACATCTCACGAACACATTTTAGGTTTAACCATTTTTTTTACTAATAAGTATTTATTTTGATTTTTTTTCAATGACAATAAAAAGATATTTAAAACTAAAACAAGAAGCCCAGGGTCGATAGCTCACCTTAAACCACCAATCTGACGACAAAAATAACTAATGAGCATGATACTAGTTCAATCAAGGAAGTATCGTTGTTCAACAGATTACAAAATAGTAAGGCAAAACTCTCCCTCGATCATCGATTTATCGATACATGCTATACGGTTGTGAAAACGCATATCGTGGTGATATCCTAGCTTAAGAAATGGGCCGTGCACAAATACGATTTCGTATTTAAGTTGATGTCTTCCCTCATTTGAGTATGTTGCCATATTCCAGCAGGATTAACATGATTATCTTGTATCATCTATGTGCTACTTTATACCATCTACCGGTAACATGATCAATTCATTATCATGGGTTGTCAATATGGGAACACTCTAGAAGAAGTTGATAACGACTTGAGAACAACTTGAGAACGGATTTTCCCATTCCCCTGCATTTGGGCACGTACTTTCACAAAAAAGAACGTCTGCTCGCGCCAGGTGACGTCTTAAACCGGAAAAAGCATCCATACAATTGTAAATGTACGAAAGTTATCCGCGTTAGAAAACAGTCCGTCATAAACAAATCAATATACATTTATAAAAACATAATGTGATGATAACAACACTACTTTAAGAGAAAATGTGCAAATGGAGAAGACAGTGACAATGATATTGTTTTTATCTACATAGTTTTAAGGTTCATGGTATTTATATGCGCAAATCTTTTATTTGTTTACGTTTGTCACCGACAGAGGGTTTGCAATCAATGACCATTGAAACAAGAAGTCTTTTGGAAAATATAGTGTTTAGTTGACTTTTTTAAATGGAGAAATATATAAGGTAGTAGTATATAGATGATAAACAGTTAATCACACAATATTTTCAGTGTTTGTCGTTCGAACAATTCCCTCATCGCAAACACGTGGATAAAATCGAGAGACCACCAAAGTAAAGGGGTATGTTCTGAAACTTTGGAGAATATTCTTTAAAACAAATTTATTCAATTCAATTCAATTCAATTCAACTTTATTAGCACATTTATAACTACAACAGTAATTTGATGGCTAAACAAACACACAAACAACATGTGTAACTGTTCTTGGTGTTCTGCTTTCGTAAGCTTATTTAAAGTCTATAAGCGGATATGTAACGGTGGGGTCAACATTCGGCCACACTCCAATCTTTACTACTGATAACCGTATATAGTGAACATCCTTGCATAATACCAGGTTGAGTGACGTGGGTATCCTAACAAAGTAATAGAGATATTTCACAGGCGAATTTATAATTCTGAAAATGAATAATGATAGTGTATAATGTATAGAATTACTGTTAATTTGATACTAAATATGTCATATTAATATACATGAAGTAAGCGTAGTGATACTTTTAATTTGAAAAACATGCCAAAATTCCACAAAATTAAAACTATATCCAGCATTGTCAACTTGCCTATATATAGTTACAATGGTAGTCTTCATTTGATACCTCTTTTAAACCTTGGACAATTTTACATAATCATGAAGATTTGATTATCAATGTTTGTTATGGTAAATACCGATGTATTTCCCGCGTTTGTATCATACCAACACACTTCATTATATCACGCATGGTTTTAAATTGTGTGCAGCAGTAATAACTCATAAATATGTACTCTGCAAAAGTAATCTTTCCTCTAGACAACTACAGACGGTTGAGATTGTGTTATAGACAAAGATATGCAGATATTTAAAAACATTAAATAATCTTAATAATAACACTAATATACACAAGTAATACAAGGAAAGATGACATTGTCCGACTCCCAATACAGACATTTTATTTTAACATATTTGAATCTACTGACCTTGAACGAAAGTCAACGTCACCAATGTTTACCAAACTAATAACCACTTAAATGAACAACCTATTTGCCAAATATCAAGACCCAGGGACTTCTGGTAATGACGAAATATGGTATTTCATGGTATTTCATTTGGCATATCAACATATAAAGCTCAATTTCCTCAAGCACCTACGTGAAACCATTAAATTCCCCAAGAAAGTTAATCACAAAACAACGTGGGTTAATGGTTTTTTTTAAAGCTAATAAATCTATAAAATATTCACCTACAGTACCATTCCAGAAGTCAATTTCCTCACTTTCAGTTTTATCGTCTTACTCAAAAAGTCATATCATAAAAAAGTATCACCGCGCAAGGACCCTTAAACTTTTTGACCAACGACCTCCTTGTAAGAAGTCAGTTCGTTCGATATATTAACACCTGCCTGCCACACAGATAAGACATTAAGATCAATCTTCCGGAATGGCTCATTCGAAATGTTACTCCTCTACTTTCGTGTAATTTGAATGTCCACCTAAATGATGAGTGTAAGCTAGGCGTGCGACGACACGGGAGTGAGAACAATGGTAGAACTGGAACTGTTAAGGCCCCCGCTGTTGCAATTGCTAAAGTAGATCATTTCTGACTTCTTCAAAGCTTGCTTAATCCTCTGAGCAGAGGCCTTAGTAGGAAAAATTTGATTCTGAAGGAGCTTAGGAAAGTCGACTCATGCTATCATGCTGCTTGACGCAGGAGGTCATTTTTCACCATGACAAACAAGGGTGCGCTGTAAAATAACTTCTTGTCTTTAGAAAGCGTGTAATGTCTAAAAGTCAAACAGCTAGCCATTCGATTCAGCGTGTGATTGTGTTTCAGAAGACACGATGTGTCCTTCATCTGTTGCCGTAAATTCTGTTCCTCAGACAGTCTAGCTGTACCGTCAGTGTACCCCTGGAAGGTTGTCGACTGCTGTCGTGGTGAAACCATGGATACGTGGGCGAGGTCCTCGTGCCTCACGACGTTGGCGTGTATGTTCTTTGCAGTGGACCTCGTGGGAAGTATATAGTCTAACTCGCTTCAGGCATATATTCACCCACGATAAATCCTCAATTTATGATCAGTTAACACCCACATATGTCTCTTTCCAAATTGTGCTATTTGGTATGATTTGCTGGGTTAAATGCTAGTTATATTACACAAACACACAAATTAAGAACACGCGCACTCTATATTAAGTTCAGTATGTGTATCTCACATATCAACAGCACAATGACAATGAATCACTCTACTCCCAATATCGTGTTGTGAATTAGGTTGCGCACAATCCAGATTACACACAGTGATATAGACGCCCGTCCGATCTTATTTGATTGATCAGTTAAAGGAAGATAAAGCTGAATTTAAAATGTTGAAGACTGTTTACTGATTATAGAAATATAGCGTCAATATAGCATTTAGATCTTATTTAATTCCATGCATAGAAAAACTAGACTTTAATAAGGACCGTGTGTTAACATCATATTTAAGGTAATGGGCGACCTCCCCGCCATTTTCTAGGTGACGGTATATATGTAACTTGTTCAATGTAGTTGTTTTATTTTACTCCGCCGCAGAACCCTAGCTGATATGAATTATTTCTATATCAAAAAGCAGTTTCCAAAAAAATCAAGCTCAGCCGGGAGTGATGAAACCCAAGGAGGCACGGTAGTCTAGTGGTGACGCCGGGCTCGTGACCGAAGGGTTGCGGGTTCGAGTCACGGCACGACACTGTGTTGTACAATGTTTCTTTGAACAAGATACCTTACTCCGCATGTTCCAGTCCACTCAGCTGTAAATGAGTACGTGGGCAGTGATTGAATATGAAATAGCAGCACCGGCTGCATGCTCCCCGGGGAGTTGAGAAAGATATTGGCTGGTTGGAAAAGCCCTTTAACCACGGATAATAATTTGTGAACCGCTTTGAGACGACCTACGAACTAACGTGTGCTAAATTAATTATTTCTGATATCAGAGAATATGTACATAGTTTGGCTTTAATAATGTATATCATGCTCGTGAATACCGGTCACCTGACCACTGTCCTTGAAACAAACAAATATGTTGCCATCGTTTTCTTGCAAAAACCGAATAAAAGGGAGATAATTTGAAAACTGTTCGTCTATATCCAAATGTAGGATTGAATTTTTCTTACGAAACTCAAAGTACATGTACTTAAGTGATCTCCTACCGTTTTTGTATATATATTTTTTCATAAGCTTGCAAATAAAAAAGAAATCAATGATAGCATGGTCTAGGCTTTCGAATCGAACGCAGACGAATGCTTAACATCATCACAGGTCGTTTACGAGACGATCTCCAGCTGAGAAAAGCAGCTTTAACTAATGTCCGTTCTTGGAAACTACAAGTGATCTCTCCTTAGAAGTACACGAAAGTGCTAATATCTTTGTACCCAGTGCACGTCACACACACGATCTATATATCAGCTGTTACTCATCGGAGGTATAAAGGTACATACCGCCGGACGCTCGATAGCACACCGATCCCTACAGACAGCGACGGCATGCTGCACTTAGTTACTCGATGAAGCTTTTGTAGAGATAGTCGACCCGTACCATTGTTGTTACATGTACCAACTGTGTTGTTCAGTGGTTAAGGCGTCTGGCCGTCAACGATCACCAGCCCTCCACCACTGTGTCGCGGGTTCGAAGCCTCAATGGGGCTGTCGCCAGGTACTGGCCGTAGGTCGGTGGGTTTTTTTCCAGTTTCCCTCTGCCATCAAAACATGGCATGTCCTTAAACTACCATAGCCGTTAATAGGACTTTAAACACAAACAAACCAAACCAACTATGCGGCAGATAAAGGTGACCCGATAGGATATTCTTTGTTTTTTATGCTTTCTGCATGAAGTGAAATACAAAAAGATATCTTTGTTTTTGCTCTTTTTTTTTTTTGCTCTTTTTTCCTATTCTTTTCATGGTTAGAATATAATATGATAATGTATCATTTGCCTATTTATACAATGACGTCGGACGGGCCACCTAGTCGGAATCAGGTGTACCCCGCGTGCTGCTGCTATTGGTGCAGCGTCTATTTGGAGTTCATAGGAGGAACATTTCTGCAGAATGCTCCACATGAGTCGCGCTCACGTGATCATGAAGTGGGGTACAAATGTACAACAGATTATCCTCTACTCAAACTGTACACGCATGACCGTTTCTCTTGTGTCTTTCTTTTTCGCAGTGTCTACATTTCAACGGTACTATTTTAGTACTTTTTTATATTGTCGACTGCTATTACGGTGAAACCCTGGCTACGTGGGCGAGGTGCTCGTGCCTCTTAACGTTGGCGTGTCTAGATCTGTACTTGACATTATTGAAAACGTTATACACGGGTTATATTAAAATGTTTAATATAAAACGGAAATAAATTGATTTTTGAGTACATCAAAACGATCTTGCTGTTTTATTATCAACTTAATTCATATTTTGTTAATTCCTTTTTCATGTAAAATATTTTGTGCCGTTTGTTTTTTGTTGTATTTGAATCTTTTTTGTTTGCGTAAATAGCCTAAAATACTCGAAATAATACGAAAACGTAAGCAAAGAAATTTGGAAAGCATGCAGGAAAATGTCTCAAGTGTCAACAATAACATACAAATGCCGGTCACTAAAGTAGAATCGCTTGTAGGTAATAAACGCCCGTACAATACAGAATATGTCATGGGTAGTATGGGATCGTTAGATAGGTGTAGAGAATACAGTGTCAAACATATGAAACGCTGCTGGAACTGAAATTGATCATATAAAAATGCAGTCCCGCCTTTCTTATTGGAAAGGGACGCTTATATCTCCATCGTCAACGTTAATGTTACACAAAGTTCCTACGTAACACTTGTATATCTCAGATAAGTGAATTGTTTTGTCCCCGGTGTCAATATTTGACCTACTTCTGACAATGTTTTTTAAACGTATTTAGAAGAGTCAGTGTCGTCTAACCCGGGACACACTTTAACTATGACTATATACAGAATACAAGGGAAGAAGAATTCTTCAGCAAGATAAGCAAACAAGCTAGAGATAATAACAGAGAGAAATTGATTGAAAAGATAGATAAATACAAGAGTAAGGGACTTTCGGAGGAAGAAGCTGAGAGTCAACCAGATGAAAAGACCTTCTGGAATTCCTTAAACAATACGGACAAACACTCATCAATATCTTTCAACTGAAAGGTGGAAAACTACATACGAAACCCATGGAATCTGTGGAAAAGTATAGGCGAAATGGTTATGAAACCCTTCCTGCTGTACGTATGTCTCTTCGGAAATGTAAACAACAACTCCAGGAACATATGCATCACGACGACGACGACGACAATGAGGAGATGGTTGACACGTGTCACCAAAATGAGGAGCTGGGTTGACACGTGTCACCAAAATGAGGAGCTGGCTCCTCAAAAGCGGCCCAAAGGCTACATCTATATACTACTGTACATTGTACTATTATTAAATATTCTTCACTGTCGTCTAAGAAACCGAGCAAGCCCACTTAACTATGATATTTTTATAGCCAACCTAACAGATTCAGCAGAGTGTCGATGTGGGCATCCCTGTGAAGGTTCTTATCATTTTTTACTTTGTTGTCCCCTGTATCAGAAGTTACGTAGAATATTATGTACAGATTTAGCATGGTATGATGGTGTTATTGATGCTTACTCTGTAAAGGTGACGCAAGTGTTTCTTCAGATGATAATAAATAAATTACCAAATAAGTACAAAATTCTCTGCTTCTCTATCTATACCCTCACGCCCCTTTCTCTCTCTCACT
>JAUMHH010156878.1:0-15777 GCA_032359455.1 Chlamys rubida | reverse complement strand
AAACTGACATTTGTAATAGTAATACTACAGACCTGGCAATCCCAAAACTGACATTTGTAATAGTAATACTACAGACCTGGCAATCCCAAAACTGACATTTGTAATAGTAATACTACAGACCCGGCAATCCCAAAACTGACATTTGATCACTGCATGATTTAGTATATACCCATCTTAACAGAACAGTGCTCAAAATCAAACTGATTTAAACCTTGGAAAATGTTTATAATATATGAATTCCCAAACAGCCAAGCAAAATAAATTTCATGTATTGCTTGTTTAAATAGTAACGAATTGTGACTGACCTTGGCATCCTGAAATATGAACTAATTCAAGGTATTGATATCTTTAATACATTCTCTTGAACATTACTTAGATAGTCTTCTTTATTATTATTTTATGAAGTTTGATTAAAATCTGTTAAGAAATGAAGTAGCTAGAAACTTGTTTCATTCAGAGTAACAGTGACCTTAGACTTGACCTTGGTACCATGAAACACAAACTTTTCCAAGGCATTCTCATGATTGACCTTTGTATAAAGTTGGAACAAAATCTGTTAAGGAAAGCTGCTAGAGTACGGACACTGAATGGTTGATGATTTTCTATAAATAGCAAGTGACATTGGTCTTGACCTTGGGACCCTGAAATATATTTACTTCTTATAAACTTCTAATACTTGACTATTGAAGTCGCTTGAGTAATCACAATGAAACGGAATGAGACAGGGCAGACATACGGTGGGTAAATATCATGGTGAAGTAACACTAAATATTCTCCTTAAAATGGTGGGGGTATAGATATACTTTGAAACAGTTTTTCTGTATACCAGGAAACTGGGTATTTATAAACTACGGTAAATATCACTTTGATAGAAAATATTATCACTAACTGCTTCAAATTTATTAAGGCAGATACAGTTACATAAACCTAAAACAACAGATAACACAGGACTGTTTACAATAGCAATGTATTACATGATTAACATTGAAATGATACACAACAATGTAAAACCACATGTACACCCCTCCACCTTAATAGAGCCATCAGCCTGTATTAGGCTGACCAAAGCATGCATCAATATCTAATAGGTGTAACAGTCTGTACAACAAATAAATAATCCACTGTAACATGATAAAATCTACTACACCAACACATAATGTTTCTACGGTAACATGATAAAATCTACTCCACCAACACATAATGTTTCTACGGTAACATGATAAAATCTACTCCACCAACACATAATATTTCTACGGTAACATGGTCGAATCTACTCCACTACTACATAACGTCTACTTGTAACAAATCTAGGAAACATTAGGTGCAAAAATGTGTAAAATAAATTTCCTACAAAAAGCTACTGTGCTTTTTTAATAAACCATATATATAATGCTAAAAGTTCAAAATTAAATTTAATAGAACAAAGAACAAAGAATACAATGTTAATATGATTTTGACATATCTGGGTATGAATGCTTTTGACATAAGTTTAATGTTCAAGTTAAAACATTTTTTTAATTTGATAACACATTAAATGTGATATGTTGTGTAAACATATTGTCATTCAGATCTAGAGCTGTCCCCTGCCAACCACTTAACTTTGTAAACTCACCACTTCCCAGTCATATACAGCCCACCCACTTATCATTAGAACAACCCTGCCTATTGACATCTAGAGCAATCATTGAACATCCTAAACAACCACTTTCCATTTATCTAATAGCCCCACCCACTTACATCTACAGCGATCATTGAACATCCTAAACAACCACTTTCCATTTATCTAATAGCCCCACCCACTTACATCTAGAGCAATCATTGAACATCCTAAACAACCACTTTCTTTGTAGCCCTGCCCATTTACATTTTGAGCATCCATCTAATACCCTAACTCTGTTCCTTTAAATATCTACCATCCCATCCCACTCGTCTATCACGTGGTAGTCTGACACCCTAACAACATCCCTCTCCTATTATCTACCAGCCCCGCCCACTCACCTGATAATCTGTCACCCTAACAACATCCCTATCCTATTATCTACCAGCCCCGCCCACTCACCTGATAATCTGACACCCTAACAACATCCCTATCCTTTTATCTACCAGCCCTGCCCACTCACCTGATAATCCTATTATCTACCAGCCCCGCCCACTCACCTGATAATCTGACACCCGAACAACATCCCTATCCTATTATCTACCAGCCCCGCCCACTCACCTGTTGGGCGGCCATCAGAAGGGCCTTCTCTTTAGTCTTGTTGAGGACTGGAACCTTGAGGTTCTCTTGAAGTGTCTGACCTGACTCACACTTCCAGTACACGACTCGGTCATCACCACCAAATAGACCACGCCCAGTACCTGAGGAGTAAAACATGTTTCCTCCATTAGCATTATCTGGTAGTATTTTTAATAGTTAAGCACTTCATTTAACTATGATTTTTTGGTATGAATAGGACAACGCCTTCAGGTATTCTCCTGTTCCTTCACAAATGGCCAAGACTGATGCCATTGTCATGATGATATGTGGCATTCTAAATTCTGTCCTCAACTTGCAATAATATCTTAAACTGGTAAAATGTCATAAACATGCCTTTTATTTAGAACAGATTATACACTCCGACAATTTGATATTCCAGTAGACAATTGTATCACACTTCACGTTGAACATTACACTATATACCCGTATCCTACAAGGAGACAACAGATGATCAAGTAAAACATGATATTGTTGTTTGTAACTGTATGTGGAGGCTTGGACACGGGAGCATACCTGCTGCTGCAGCACTGCTGATCCTGACACTGTGGGGGGTTTTGACGAAGGGTACTACAGCTGGGAGGGGCAGGGTGGCTGTGGCCTCCACCGAATACAGGAACTCTCCTATTGATTCATTGAGGAAGATCACAGACACCTGTCGCTCACCAATGTTAAAGGGTAGGAAGTAGATCTCGACGGTGGACGAGCCCTTAGCATCCAGATAAACACTGGAGTTGGGGCTGTAGAATGCACTCATGGACGCTTGGTCATCTGAAAAACACAAAAAAAAAAAAATTGATAAAAATATATATAAGAATCACATCTTGTAAATGGAGATCTGCATCTTTTTTAAATAAACTGTAATTAGCTGGAAGTTAAATCAGATATAGTTTTATAAGGCTATTGTTGTCAATGACAAAAACATAAATAAAGGGTTTACATTAGAATTTGTGATGAGAAAACTTCAGATATGTCTGAAGAAAACTCCTGGGTTGATCATATCTACCAACACCCTACCATTGCTTTTGTCTGTTTCCTCTGGCAGTTTTGGTGGAGGAGTGGGGGGAGTTTCTGGACGTTTCTGGCCATGGTCAATACGAGCACGCACTTTACGTTTCCTCTTATCTTTTGATTTTAACAGGGATGCTGGTTTTCCTGGTTCGAGAAGACTGGACTGAGCCTCAACAAGAACAATCCTAAAGTCTCCAGCCTCGTTAAATGGATTGCGCACATTAATGGGAATCTTCTCCAGCTCATAACACGGCGCCTCATTCTTAATAGTGTACTGTGAACAGAAACAGGGCCGTCAAACAGTGCAACCAAACATAGTCAAGTACATGTAAACATACAATGATATATATTCAAGAGGACAATCACACAGTGAATGTAAACATACAATATGATACATATTCAAGAGTTTTCAAAATGTCTTGTAGATTATAAAGGGGTAAAATGGCTAAGGTACTTCACTGAACAATGCCATCATACAATCAGAATATCACCTACATCGATCAGCTGATGCTTGATAAATAATAGTAAACCTTACCTAGGCGTGTTATGAGCCGACCCACCATTATCAACCTTCTACATTCTACTATCAATTAAATTAATTTCAAAATCCAAATATGGGATTATATCATCAAACATAAACTCATTTTTTATTGATTTGAAATCGTTACACAGTATTTTACAATGCATACATTTCTAAAATGAAAAATCCCACTGTGATACATGATCAGATCTTTTGTAGGTGTAATAATTTAATAAAATTTGCTGAAAAAAACGGACATGCTGTAAGTGGTGAAATTAAATCATTTAGCACAAGACTTAAACAAAAAGTGTCAAACAAATGGTTTGGTGGAGCACGGGTTAACTGATACAGAATAACTTGTAACAATTCCTTGGTAAAACATTGACTATGAAGTTCATGTATAATTTATTAATATGGCAGTGAATGATTATATGAAATGGAAACTTGACCAACTGTTGTGTTATACAAACTTATCTGTTAATTAAATAGAAAATTAATATTGTGATACTGTGACAGTGCTTTAAACAAAACAGAACTACTGTGTGTTTGATGAAAATGATTGGTGTGTAGTAATATATAACCATTACAATATGTAAGTATACTTGTACCCTCTCATATATCTGACTGGCTATGGAGACAACAAATATTGGAAACATGAATCATGGAGGCAGAAGATTTGGTTTTCTGATAAAACAATAACCAAACAAGGAAAGCAAATGCACACATCAAGGAAAAGTTCCTTGTATTAAACTAAGTTCTAACTAATTCTAGAACAATGATGTACTTATAATGCCATCAGATCTGACAGCTCTATCATGGGGAATGAACAATTAAGTTACATTGTTTTAAAAGTATTGCAAAATAGACATTTAGAAACCCATATGTTTAGGGTGGGGTGGGGTGGGGGGTGAATTAACTTAATAGCAAAAGAAATCAACATTTCTTTAAATTTGGAGGAAATGATTTTCCCTAAAGAACAGAATCTGTCAACTCATTGTTCAGAACTTACATGAAGTTTTCCATGCCTGCCCTTCAACTGAAAGCATGAAGTCACTAACAATAGAAAAAAACTTGAGTACCATTTTGTATCCAGGATTTAGTTTGAAAAACAGAAATTCTAGAAACGCACTAACAATGTTTTTGTCATCAACTAAAATTGTATCCATTGCATTCAATTAAAATCATTCGACATAATATATTCCTAAGATAATGAGATTTTCATTTTACGCCCAAAATATTTAATTTTCAATATTGAGAGATGTCATTGATGGTAGGATAAAAGAAAGACGAGACAAGAAGACCCCAGACCTGCAGTACCAAGCCTATATATTATGGGTGGTCGTTAGTGGCAGGCAGGGACGGACAGGACCGCTAGTTTGCAATACTTGTAAGATGTTAGTATAGTGAACCTGTGAGCATGCATTGTAATCTACCTCTTCTGTTTTCTTCTGCTGAAATAAAACAGGCAGACAAATATTGATAAGCAGAAGCGATGACTGAAAGCTGGGGGTATGTGTACAGATATAGCCATTAACACACTAAACCTGTAGTACATGTACAGATATAGCCATTAACACACTAAACCTGTAGTACAGTTGTTATATACATGTCGTACATCAACATACATCAACATGGTACAACACAGCATTAACAGTCCTACCTAAGTACTATAATATAGGCAAACAAACATGACACTAAATAAGGCATGATATTTGTTCTTCAATGTAAAATCTAGTACTACAATGGGTACTGTTTCAAACTTTATGAAAAAATCAGATAAAGGAAAGGAAAGGCATTGATCTAAATTGATTTTAATACATAATATAATTCTACAGCAGTTCCTAGTGAATATTCAAGGGTCTAATCTATAAAAGAGTTCTAGCTAAACAGACAAATACTAGTGTAGATCATGCATTGTAAGAGAATATCCCATTACCAGAGATAACAGATCTAAATAAAGTTAATTATAAAGAGGAGAGTGTTAAATTCACCATAACCATTTAACAACTGATTCAAATTGACACCACAATGTGACATCATATAAACATACAATACAAGATTCAACAGTTACTCTCCAAGCAGAGACAATACACTGTCAGATACATATACAACATACACTAGTATAAGTATTGCCTTACCTTGGGGGTGATGTTATCTATCTGGGTTCTTAGATTAAACGTCAGTGTTGTCCCGACTGAGGACCCGTGACGACGCCCCACCAGAATCAGTGAGGCCTCTGCAGGGCGTAGAAATCGACTTGTGAAATCCACATTGAGATAAAGGATGGATCTCGGAGAAATCGACACAAATTCACCCTTGGGAACGCCAAAGTCACGAGCATCATGTCCAGCAATAAGTACCTGGTAAACAAGTGTCTTACCGCTGGGGTTACTCAGCTTCACCTAGAGGCAAAACAGTTGTGTTTAAGAAATGTCAACATCATACATTAATAACAATAAAGGGAGACTTATAGGGACATTCTCATCATTTCTATCTTACCCTTGAATTGACTGCTGTCTGATCTGATATTAACATAGGTATTTTAGTCTATCATCAGAATCAAACATACAATCTTTCCTTGACAAAATCATCAATGTTAACATATGATATAGATGTATACAGAGCTACTTATTCTGATAGCTAGGCAGACTGTTGTAAACCTAACTGTACCTGTCTGGTAACTGAGGCGTGCAGACTGCCCGAGTAGTCGATGGTGGCCTTGGGGATGTACTGGGGCAGTTTCTGGTACAGGTTCACACAAAGTAACAACAGGGCGATGGGGTTAGGGTCTGTGATGTCAATCGCCTACAGCAAACAAATTCACTTGTAAAGCAAAAATAGTGTAAGATCACAAGGCGTTCTTCTCTTTAAAACATTGCAAACAATAGCTTGTTCCTCCACTTTTTGGAAATGTGATATCAATCTTACTTCCACTCCACTGTAATGCTCCTTTCCATCCACTAAGTTACTTCTGAGTTTCATATTAGATATCAGCATCACAATTTAAGGTTTGGTTTCTGAACATGATTGCAGCAGAATCCCCTGGTACCAGAGACCTACCTGTATGTCATAGTCTATTCCGGCATATCTCATGGCGTTGACAACCTTGAGAGCGTTGTGGAGGCATTGCTCCGCTGTGGCAGGGTGAGTGTACATATCCTGGAGGTGGGTCTTTATCTGTAATAGCAATATCATAGAATCTAGTAAGCTTTTATTATACTTAAAGATTATAAGTTGAATGGCTTAATATAAAGATATGAACTTACTGGAGTGTTTGCCATCAAACTGTTTTATTATTTAACATACAGAAATACTTAGTACAAGACTTCCCGTAAATTATTGAGGGAATAAAAAACAGTCACCAAGGTTCTACCAGGGTCTTCACTGTATAATATTGGTTTTTGTATGTTGTATAGTTTGATGAAATTACTGCTACTGAAATATAACTCTGAATGATACTTAATGAAATTAATTGCTACATATGGGTTAAAAATAATTCTCTTTTTGATAGTTTCTGAACCAGATTCACAAAACCATTTTGTTTATGATTGTTATTATCTGTACAAAAGAACTACCGGTACTTCATCCTTTAAACTTTAATTAAACTGTCTGAACATTTGGGACACTCACCAGGAAGGGCATGTGAGCTCCAAGGACAGCAGACAGCACCAGGCCGTCCAACAGGTCAAAATCGTAGTTAACAATCCAACGAGAGGGAGGTACCCCACCTACAAATAGCCATAAACATCCCGTATATAACTAGATAGGTATACAGAGTTTATATTGATTTCTTCACTGAATCATCAATCATAACAGAATTTTCAATTCCTCAGTAATTGGACGTACCCTTGCTACAGTTGGACCAGATACGTGTCCTGTAGTGCTCATAGTGGTGGTTGAGCCAGGTCAAGATAATTCTCTCCCCTACACAGTAGATGTTGCTGCTGAGTGGGTCTGGGTTCACAATGGGCATCTCCACATTCTTGTCAGGTGACACAAGGTTTTTCAGGCTCCGTGGAGTCACCTTACTGAGGACCACACACTGCAACAGCATCAAACAACACCGGTGATTTTCATTTTGTTTATATTCTACAATCTTTAAATAAAATATAGCTTTAGTTGGATGTCAGGTTTATACAGTGGGACCTAGTTGGATGTCAGTTTTATACAGTGGGACCTAGTTGGATGTCAGGTTTATACAGTGGGACCTAGTTAGATGTCAGGTTTATACAGTGGGACCTAGTTGGATGTCAGGTTTATACAGTGGGACCTAGTTGGATGTCAGGTTTATACAGTGGGACCTAGTTGGATGTCAGGGCTATACAGTGGGACCTAGTCGGATGTCAGGTTTATACAGTGGGACCTAGTTGGATGTCAGGTTTATACAGTGGGACCTAGTCGGATGTCAGGTTTATACAGTTTGATGTAGTATTGGCTTTATACTGTTGTTGATAATACCTTGAGAAGCTGTAGGAGGATATCAGTCCAGGCACGTTTAGAAACTGCCTCAAACACATCACCCTCCAGCTCCTCCTCCTCATCCATCCTCTTGGCCTCCTCCTCCTCACCCTGTGTCATTAGTTCTAGCTTCAGCTGCTTTTGCATTTGCTTCCACAGATGGTAGTCCCGTGGCTCCATCAGGTACTCAGACTTAATGGACGCCACACAGGCACCCTGACACCTAGAAGTTAAAGGTCAAGGTTATCTGGTATGTAAGCTATTTAGTCCAGTTGATATAAATAAGAAATTCAATTTTAATCTTATAAGTTATGAATGCCAAAAACCTGACAACAAGGTGTCAAACATAACTGATTTCAAGACAGATGACATTTACCGTTTCAGAAATTAATGGTTGGCTTATATTTGAAATATCAAATATATGAAATTCAAAAGAATACAATACAAATTTACAACTACAACAGGAAAATTGAATGTATGACTGTAGTTCCACAGACAATGGTCACTAAAACATTTTGACAGGTCCTTTATTCAGGATATCACAAGCAAATGACCCAAAATGTTTATGATCAACTATTTATACCAAAATTCAAACAAAAACTTTTCATTTTTTTTTTTTTTTTTTAGCTTTGACAGTTTAAACTTAGCATACTTGAGGAATGTAAGCAGCGTTGAGTGTTGCCAGTACACTTGTTTGACCCGCTCTATGGGGTCAGAGGGTAAAGGTGAGTTGAGCGGGATCCCAGGTATGGGTCGTCCGGAAAGGTGACACATCATGTCGTAGATTGTTTTGAATTCCTTTTTCAGGTTGTTGGTGTCCCAGCTACCAGCCTTGGCCTGCTTGGGCATGTCATCATTGATCGGCTTCCTACTGATACCACTGTGGGAGAGTAAATCATTATGGATAAAATCAAATCAACATTTTCATATAAGATTTTGAACATTTACTGCAGTTTTTCCTTTTTTAATTTAGGTTGAAATACAATTCCTAGAACTAGTCTGCCATAGCTAATAACTGTAACAGGCTCAAAGGAAATCTACAAGAACACAGAAACACAGGTTTAAACTCATACCTCCTGAGTGAGTGTGGTATACTGATGGGGAACTGCCCTGATGGCCAGCCCTGAGAGGAGTACCATCTCTGGACTGCAAGGAGAACCTCCAAGTGGAATATTCCCTCCTCAGAATCCTCGTCTGGGAACATTGCTGATCCCAGTGAGCGAGAGGCGAGGTCCTGCTGGTTGCGACTCATGGCGTGCTCGGAGCCTGATGGAGGCTTGTTCATAGCACCCTCCCGGTTTACTGGGGTACTGCCGTCGGTGGAATCTAAATGACAGGTAGTAATTTCACAGGTAATTATATTATAATACTGAAGTTAAACCAATATTGAAATAAAAATGTTATACATATATAATGATGGATACTAAAAGTTATTGATAATGAGAGTATTTTGAGAGTGAATGTCCATCAATAAAAAAGGATTGACATTCTAGATTATTCTAATTATAACCTGCTTTGTCATGTAATTGGGGAACTTCAAAATGACAGGCTAAAAACCAGTTAGATAGATAATAATTTACTTGTTTTAAGTAAAGTAACATACAAATGGAAACAATTTTCCTGGAACCAAAAAAGACAATTTCAAAATAGATTTTTACTGCAGCATTATATAGTCAAGACTCACTAATCCAGCTGCCAATTCACAGTCCAAATATACAGCAAATATTTTTGGGAAAAATTTGTCCATTCTCTTGAAGTTGTCTGAGCTATTTGCTGGGTATACAAGTTGCTGGGATATCTGAGATCCAATGGTACACACAGTGATTTCTGTGGTTGTTTTTTAGAAGTTTCTGTTTAGTACCTACCTGTCACACTACCTAGTACCTACCTGTCACACTACCTAGTACCTACCTGTCACACTACCAGATGACTCATAGCTGGAGGAGGAGATCTGGAAGTTGGAGCTGGTTGTTTTTAGAAGTTTCTGTTTAGTACCTACCTGTCACACTACCAGATGACTCATAGCTGGAGGAGGAGATCTGGAAGTTGGAGCTGGTTGCGCTGGTGCTGGGGCGACTGTTGTGTGTCGGGGACACACACGGGACGATCACAGCCTCACCACCACTAAGGCTCTCCTTCGTCAGGAACTTACGACCCTTGGGTGATGCCCCCTACAAACAAAAAACACCATATCTTTATATGTTCAATATGACGACTGAAATCAAGTTATTTTCAGAAATATGAAAATACAAATACTTTATATGATAAATCTCTATTATTTAGAAATTCTACAACTATTTTTTGTAATATTTTGAAGGTGTGATTATGTGATTACATATAAATTTTCTACAAGAGTTTGACCAGAGCCAAGTCTCACCTGTTCACAGACAATCTGGTGGTCAGTCCTATGGAGGGCTAGGAAGTGGTAACAAGTCAGTAGGCAGTTGTCAGATGTGGCCATCACCATCAGCTTAAATCTGGACACACAAACATCCCATTAAATCATACAACAAAAGGTTGGCTTCATACTTTTTTAATTAAATGGCATCTATAGTTTTCTCTAATGTTGTTTTTTTCTTCCTTTCCTAGCTTTCAGCCAATTTAATCTTCAGGCACATACAACTTCGTCTAAGAGGTTACCATTCTGTATCATTATATCATAACAGAGTTCACAATTTTCAAAGAACAGAGGCACAAAGATTTATCAACTTGTCCGTCACAGACCTCACACACCAAGGAGTTTATAGATCTTATACAACAGATAGACAAATGTTGCCCTGGATATTTCAAGTCAAACATTGTATTTAAATGCTCTAGACCTCATGTTCAGCCTTTGAATTTCATGGTAGTGTAACAGTACAATTATTTGTAATTTCTGCAGTAGTAACTTACTTCCGGTCATCCGAGTCCACAAACAGGATTGGCTCTGCGAAGGAGACTGGTTTTGGGCTAGAGAAGATAAGTTTACAGGGCAGAGCACAGGGTTCTATCTGTCCATCGTCCCCACAGCAGGGACTCACCTCTGTAATCATAGAATATTTCACTTGTGTTAAATAGTTGAAATGTTTCCCATTTTGTTGTTGACTTGATCAGTATCTATCTTTAGTTATATGTCATCAAATGTAAACAAGGAAATTGGGACAAGATTTATTGGATGAATTGAATTGTGGTTTAGCACAATTAACGATGATTTTAGTTGGACTAACAACATACCTGACCCCTCAGGCCAGACAACACTGATGGGTGAAATCATACTGCCGTCCTCACATTCCACCGTCGGGGTGATCACAGAGATCTGGGATGGCCTACAACAGTAAATAACGGTGTGCTCAAAGACTGATACATGTACAGTTGCTCTGCTTGACTGTTCATCTGTTTGTATCATTATCTAGTGATTACGAATAAAATTCAAAGAAACATAACTGAAAAAAAGTTATTCACTATATCAACAATTTTAGTACAGAAAAAAACACTGCCAATAAACTATGATTTTATACAGACAGAAGAAGTATAGAACGTAGGAAAGTGTGTGTTGTCCTCCACCATTCTGACTGGTGTCACACTTACTTGCTGTATTGTCCAGCGAGTACAGTAAACTCGGTGGAAACCTCCGTCATCAGAGGCACAGGGGTCATCACGATGGCTAGAGGGTCAAACCAAAGCTTTGGGGACTTCATCTCTGCGATGACCTGTAGATACTGGTACGGCTTTTCTGAGTCATCGATCAGAATCGGGATCACCAACTCATGGCGACATGGCTCAGCTGAAAAATGGCAGATAAAGAATTTTTCCTTGCTTTCTAAGTAAAATAAACAGCTGGGCAAAAGAATTGCAGGTGATATTGAGAAAATGTAAAACAATAACTCC
Organism: Chlamys rubida; assembly: GCA_032359455.1. NCBI lineage: Eukaryota > Metazoa > Mollusca > Bivalvia > Pectinida > Pectinidae > Chlamys > Chlamys rubida. The sequence continues at coordinate 3,667 of JAUMHH010156878.1, read as the reverse complement.
CATTAATTAACCTCCTTGCTCATTTCTGATCACAATTTACAATATTACTTTCTTTACAAGTTAAAATTTAGCCATCTTATTACATTGAAATAATAGCTTGTTTATCTTGAAATGATTTCACCATGAAAACCTGTGTGTAACTTACAGGGACAGAACAAAATGGCGATGTGCTGGGTCTGTCCGGGTTCCAGTATACCCTCCACGCCTTTACTCTCCTGTGGGTCCATCACCACAAACGGCACACCCGATGGATGGATAAATTTGATGATTCCGTCCTGCAGAGCCTTGACGGGTGCAGACAGATCCAGCAACCACCTGAGAGGCTTGTCACTGTTGTTAACGAGCACGGTACCCTGGAAACACAGACCCATGCAGGTTACAAGGGACATCCACAAATACACTATTAATCTATTACTGAATATATGTTTTGATGTCAAAACTTAATTCTAAAACTAGAAAATAAACCACACTCAATGAAATGATATAAATTACAACATAACAATTTTCAAAAATGACTGTTACAGCAAAATTAGGAAACAAGGATAACAAAAAATTACAAAATGGCAACAGTGTTTTTATCTACTGTCATATCATGTACAAACAGTTAATCATTGGTAAATATTCTGGGTACCAGAAACAAAATACGACTAACTTATTGGTGGCTATAATTCAACATACTCATGGCAGACACTTCATACAGTAGCTATATATTACATAAGTATACATGGTTACTGAGCTCGAGCCTATTAAACTATCGTCCGTCTAACTAACATGCTGTAGGATATTATATTATATATACATGCTTATTATTTATATATTATATATATATACGTGTATGTATTTATTTTACAAGCACAGGCTTATTTGAAAGTTAACAAGCAGGAAACAAGCTGAGGAAGACATGTTGTGCAAAGGCAGGTGAAAGATATAATCAGTTTGGTAGCCTGACTACCCTAAATACCATGTAACCCACTGACAGGCCTATATTACCATATATACAGTCAATTATAACACATACATTTAACCAAACCAGGAAATGAAAGTTGTGAAGTGTTGATGTAGGAAAGATCTGATAGTGTTACAGACAGTTGGTGATCTGATGTAACAATACTGGGGAGAGACACATATTTCTGTGTACATACACATAACCATACTGGGGAGAGACACATATTTCTGTGTACATACACATAGCCATACTGGGGAGAGACACATATTTCTGTGTACATACACATAGCCATATTGGGGAGAGACACATATTTCTGTGTACATACACATAGCCATACTGGAGAGACACATATTTCTGTGTACATATATCCATAGCCATACTGGAGAGACACATATTTCTGTGTACATACATAACAGACATAACAGTAACATCCTTTCAGATGTTATTGTAATACATCATGGTAATCATGGTATTAATTAGCTGTCAATATGTAACCCTATACCACTCTGTGATCTTAAACTTGGACTTTATTTAGAGATGCAGAGGGACCATTATTTCCAAGTCAAGAACATATTAATCAGTTCAGGATTGAATCCAACTTTTATACTATGTTCAAACTGATATCAAATGTAGCATTCAAGTACAATGATAGAATTAGAATTTTAAGCAATAATCCTGGCGTGATCTCCCATACTTCTAATATATTTCTAGCTGAAGCTGAGTTCTGATTGAAGACAATAATATGCAGGCAGGTGTATTGTGGGTAATACAATTTAGAAGCTGTTAAAACAGGTACAACACAGGCATAATACAGTACAGTGTATAGAAAGTAATTAATTACAAGGGGTGATATTTTTACCTGTTGAACAGTGTGCTGAAAATTAAACAATCAACAAATCTCAATTATCTAGATATTTTACAATAACTTTTCAACATTTTCCAAATACAGTTGTTTATATAACCTTATCATATTAATGATAAATAATCCTATACCTATAGATAAGATCCTTTTGAAGTTATTTAATCAATATAACATGAGAATTAAGTTTTTAACAAACAATAAGACACGAAACCTAACCACTGTATGTGGTATTACCTTAGATACTCCCAGTCCGGTGGAGGCGGTGGGATCCTCAAACGTGGAAGGCAGTGCAAACTCTATCTTGTTGGAAGAGAGTTGTAATGGCTGCCGCAAGGCTGTGGCGATCACATGTTTCCTTGGAGTGGCAATGGACAGGGGCTGGGGACGGGGGTTGATAATATGCTGTATGCTGTTCTTGTTTGAGGGGGCAGGGGTAGGAGGGAAGGGGGTAGGGGCTGGAGATGGAGCTCCGATCTGGTTGATTATAACAGGCATGATGAAATCATAGGCTGCCACCTGTAACACAGAATAGCCATCTTAATAATCATGTGTGGGAACGTCTTAATAGCACACAGACAGCTCTACACCTTCCACACATCAATGTAAACCTATAAATATCAACTCTTTTTACATTGTCACAATGAGATTCTTTCAAATCAAGACAAGAGAAAACCTCTTTTTTTGCAAAGCAAAACACTAGTCACAATATCTTGTATCTTTTGACAATACATAAAATAGACCTTGCACTGAATTCACTGGGCTTGTATGACTTATCACAGAAACTGGAAGCAGAGCGAATTCTCACCTCTGATGGAGTGAAGATTATCTCCCCTTCAATGGTTTCCTCCGGCGCCATAGTTACAGTGAACATCCCTGGATTCAACATCTGATAGCTGTAATCATCTGTAAAGGATAAGGATACCCAACCTTCATATAAAGTCTTCGTAAAAATAATAGGAATTTCTATTTCTACTCAATTTGGGAAATAAATACTTTGTAAATACATGTGTTACAATAGTACAAGCAAATTTCAAAATAACACAATGAAGAAATAATGGAAAAAAAACAACAACATAAATTCAGTCTGCAAGTTAGGATTAAAAAATAGACAATAATGATTTTGGGCAGTGATTATAAGCATCACTAATTCAATTATACTTAAATAATTTGAAAACGAACAATTTCTGACAGTACTTTTTGTTGCTGAACTATTAAAATCTATTGAGGGTCAAAACCAGTGAACCTTTATCATATATGTCAGTTATAAACAAACCTTGTGTTTGGTACCCAGAGAAGTTCAGAGAGAAGTCTTTGTATCTGGTCAAGTCAAGCTCTAACTTTACTTTTGTTATTGCCTGAAAAGAAGTTGAAGAACATTCTTTTTAAATAAGCTGGAATCAGAATTTACATTAAAAATGAATCCAATAATCTCTGAATGTTTAAGACAGTGAAAGACCATTAAGACACCAGCATTACTTAAGCTTTATAGTACATGTCTCCAACCATTACACATCATCTAGGTCATACATCTGTGTACAAGGTTTAAACAAAATAAGTTTACCCATGTATGTCAGAGAAATATGCACTAGTTTGGTATTCTGTACTAGAACACTGACCTTGTTGGCGAGTTTGAATGGGAGGGTAGCTCCAGACCCACAGTACACACCGCCAAAGTTAAATGAGTCCTGTAACAGAAACAAAATGATTATAAAACCTCAACTACCAATTACACTCAAAAAACAGTTTGTATGATGATAACACTTGAGTAACAGTTTGTATGATGTGAGTACCCGTTTGGTTGATGATGTGAGTACCCGTTTGGTTGATGATGTGAGTACCAGTTTGGTTGATGATGTGAG
>JAUMHH010156867.1:0-11774 GCA_032359455.1 Chlamys rubida | reverse complement strand
TCACCAGCGTCTTACATTGTACAAATATCACTAGTGTCTTACATTGTACAAATATCACTAGTGTCTTACATTGTACACATATCACCAGTGTCTTACATTGTACAAATATCACTAGTGTCTTACATTGTACGAATATCACCAGCGGCCGACATTGTACAAACATCACTTGTGTCTTACATTGTACAAATATCGCAAGTGTCGTACCTTGTACACATACACTTAGTCCTTTATTAAAAACCTTTTCTCTGTTATGAACGGCCAGACCAAGGGCCCAATTCTAACATCATAAGTGTAATCGTCTACTTATTCCAACATTAGTTATTGTGATTAATATAAGTTGAAATAACTTCTTTCATAATTGTTGTAAAAAAAATAAAGTTTTTATCTATTTATTAGTTATTGTAGCGGCATTGAGTGCATTCGTATCTTCATACATATTCACGACCAATTTGGTATCTCAACCGTGATATGACTCTGGGACTAAGTCCCTGTGGGTGGTGCGGGATCGCCAGGCAAATGCGGGTAGCATGGGTGTAAATTCATATATACGGTGGGGATCTGCATCATTTTAAGTAGCAAAGGTTTGCACACAAACATCCTCAATTAATCATTCCACGCACCTCCCATCCCAAACCTTAGGCCCCGGGGGTCGCACCAACTTCATATTCCCAAAAGGATACATTAACAGTTTATGCAGTACTCCAGGTGGGTAGGCTTTGTTGATATTTCTTCATGTTTCGGCTTTTCCCTTAACAACCCACCCACCCTCGCCCTCCAAAGTGAGTTGTAAGCTGTTTCATTTTCTACGATATTTAATGCACTTGTCCTACATGTACTGATGTTAACTATAATATTGCATTGCATTGAGCCCTACAGGAGAAAGGTTCTTTTGAAAACATACATCTGCCAATTTCCCTCTATTGGGCCCCATTTTCGGTACTCAAGGGGAGGTGCGCAGCTTGTCCTTATACATCGTTGGTTTGCAACATATCTTTTGTTGAAATCTGGTCAATTGTTAAAGGGAAGAAACATTGTATAGAAAAGGGTGTTCGGACGGTGGACAACGTCTGGATGTTGTGACGAAAACATCCCCAACAACTCAATAGCTGTGACGTCTTCCATAGTTAGGTTGTTGTTACCACAATCAATAGCAGAATGGTAATTACAAATAAAACGAACAAGTTCGCGAGCACACAACAATTGGTCTCGAAATCAAACCTTGATACAACGCATATGGCAAATATTACGCAAAATGAATGCTGCCGATTCCTAGAGTTGGCCTTCGTTTTAGAGTCATCAAGCACCACATGTCGGTGATATTTAATCATCTAATGCAATTCAAAAAGCTTGTATTTTTTTCGAATTTCGTAGCCATATTTTTTTCGTCTTCGACAGAAGTGAAATGGACAGAAGATCAATTTGTCATGGAATTCCAGACTTCAGAGTATTTCCAAAAAGGCGTCATGGTGGTTTTATGGGTGTCCCATACGTATAAGGGAGGTCTGTAGCAGGATGACGTACCACTAATCTGTTGACAGTTGTACAGGGCTTGTCGTCGGCATATTACTCTACAGTGATTACAGAAAACGTCAGCATCATATCATCGTTACAAATTGAATTTAGATCTGGGACTTTTAGCTGATGTATAAAAGTGTATATATCAGGAGAATAAATGAGCTATCTGTCGTGGCATGTGTCTATTCTGACAGGCTTACGAGTAACGATTCACCAAAATTCGCGCCCGCTGCGATCATCTTCTCGACATGGGGGTTTTATGCTGTTTTATTTTCCTTATAGATAAAATATGATTGGTGGCGTATAAACTGTTTCCTTCTTTCTTGCATTATTATTATACTATGGACAGCAGAAACAAACTATTATCGTTATGAACTAAGTTAGCTGTTTTTGGCGTTACTCCCAATCACACACGGAGTAACGTAAGTGCTTAAATAAAAAGTATTTTTTCTGCTTATTAAAACACTTTCAGTTGAAACAATTTTATAGAATTTGCTAGATTTATTTCTACAGTGTAAGCATTTCACGAGTAACATACTTATACGCCAGGTCTGTTAACATTGCGTTCTGTATGAACCTAAAGACTGCGTACATCAGTACTATTTTTATGGAGTTCCTTTCTGTAGGATTACGTCATTACTGGTTGAATTCAAATTACTTTGTTTGATAGGACCATAGCACAATAAAAACACTACTATTAAAGTTAGTTTTCAATATGATATAAACCGCTCATGAACAAAAACAAATGTAATCACCATATCTGAAGACATTGATCGATCACAAAGCCACCAGTTTAATCAAGAATACAATTTTTCCAGGAATCATAAAACTATTTGAGAAAGAGGGAACACTAATTTTAACAGTATTAATAGCTTCAAAACCGACCGCCTACACAAGGACAGCAGCTCGTGTATAGCACCCGCTGCAGTGCTACATGTGAGTGAATTCCTATTGCAGATGAGTAACTGGCTAAATGATTTCTGTCGGCTCTGAGCGATCTTTAAAGTCTGACGTTTCTGTCTACCGCACGTATTGAGTGCTTGTGTACTTGGTGCAAATCAAATTAGCCGAATACCAAAACAAAACCAGGGCCGAACTTTTTTATGGCCTGCAGTCACTAGACGTATTGGTGACGCACTTGTTAAAACACGTCACAACACGACGTGAAACCAGTCAAATTGAAAAAAATGAAAGCCTCTATGTTAATACGGGTCCAGATTCTACAGCAGATACACAATGTTTTCGTCTACCCACCCAAATATTTTGAACGTACAAATTAGAGTGTATTGATGCGGAAAATACCAGTTGTTTATATTTATAATTCCTATGTCTAATCCCAGCCCCCATGTTACAAGGTGTACACGGATCTTCTCCTTGGTGACCTGGGACCCCCACAGTGTATGCATGTCTCAATTTCCGATTATCTGTACAGAAAAGAACTCTTTCTTATTACTTCCGTTTGTTTTTTCTCGTCAATGAACGGAAGAATATCTGTGTATAGGAAAGGAACCAGAGACTTCAATGAAGCCTGGAAGCTTTTCATCACAAGAAGAAGTCTAGGCACGCAATCAATAAGAAGAGGCCAGCCAAGTTCCCGGAAGCCACTATATTTAATCCGGGACGATGTTTGGAGGAATTAGTAGATTCAAGGGAAAACGAAAACAATTGAACGTCTGTAATACAGCAGCAGGCCTGCCGTAATTCCTGTATTATACACACTTACGTAGGGGCCATTGGGTATGCTTGTATTATAATCTGATACTTCTGCCGCATACAATATTCCGAATCTCAGTTGGACAATAAAACACATTTGGGCGCGTTCGTATCATAGTTATCCAGTAACGGGTTGCGTTCGTACAGCTGCAGCACGTAAGGTCCTTATCACGTTGTCGAAGTAATAACGAAATTGACAATGATTCCGCAACTTCACCATTTTACAAATAAATCAACGCATTCCATGAATTGGATTGGATTTCCTTTTCCATTTGTTGATGAAACGAGAACCAGTTCTCGTAATGACACGAGATGGTACTTGCCGTCTTTGATAACCTGACGGAGTCCTGACGTTGTCGGTAGAGTAAGTATAGTGCACGTGGCTAGCACACGAGCAAATGACGCAAATAGGAAGGTTAGCTTGATGGACAAAGTCGGTTCATTCTAGATATAACGTAAAGAAGTATTGGCACTGAAAAAAAATAAAATTGCGGTTGCTCAAGGTACATTGTACACCTCATATTAACACATATAAGAGGTGTGTATTTAATTTTGTATGAAATGTCTCCTCGTCATTAGTACACCCGTGTCATTTTGTATATTTATTATCCAATAAAGGAAACAGTAACTGCCTGTGAAACAGCGACCGAGACGAGGATTTTATTTTACATTTATCGTTAAGGGGCGGTTGTTTTTGAAAGACATTTAAACATTGTAGTAGTTGTAAGGTAACAAAAATAGATTTCTTCTCAGAAAAACACCTCCGTCAATTTGAAGAAAATACATTTTGCCATTTGGCATTGACGTCATATATAATTATTAGCTGAAATACGAAATGAAATCAATCACTACATAATTAAAGTATGACGTCACTGTCCCGTATCAGTTTCTATGTCTTTTTCTCCAAGGCTTCAAGGGCCGTTGGCCAAGGATCAAAGCCACACAAAAGTCATTGACATCAATAGCATCGACTCTTATCTAGTATTCTGCATTTAAATATCCCAGTAAGGGTTTTAACACGCAAAACTATAACGGATTACCAATAATGTCATTTGTAAAAACGACAAAGGCGGGGAAGGTTACATTATAATCTTAATTTGAGTAGAATTTAAATAATGTTGTAAACAAATTGTTCGGTACACAGTATATGTAGGTGTATATACATGTATCTGTATAAATACGTCTTAGACTATCTGTAACCCTACCCATGTTCATCAATTTAATTTTGAAGGTCGCAGTCGTTCTATTCTTGGCCAATACATTTAACAGAACACAATCCCAGTCATTGAAACTAGATTTACGTGGAGAGGAGGTCGGCTGCGTCGGTGGTCCATATCTATATTGGGGGTTGCTATTGTATTAGCTTTGTAGCAACGCTCAACTGGATTTGGTTTCTTAAAGAGATTCCAGAAGATCAAGTTAGTTTCTTAATATACGTCTACTCTAGTTCAATTGGTGGCGATCAGTTTATTTGTAATGAATATAAATCGAACGAATGGCGGTATCAAGTATACATACATTGAATGAACTGGTTCAGGATCCCCGTACCACTTCCAAAACCTACAACTAGGCATCAGAAACATGTTTTTTCAAAATAAACAGAAAAAGAAAACTAGATTCTGTAGACTAATTTCTTCTATATAAATAAGAATAAATAAAGATGAAATAGAAAATATAATATTAATAAACAAAATACGTTCTATGTTATATATCAAGAGAGTAAACAATGAATGTGGCTAGACTGTGATTTGAACCGTGAACCTTCTGACTCAGCGCGCAGTCACACATCTAAACAGAGGTGTTTGACTCCACTGGCTATATTTACATATGTTGTAATAGCTTTGTAAAGTCCGAACTATTGAGGGGGTCTCAATTGAAGCACGTGGGTTGATTAAGTGTTTTATACATACATGCATAAGTATATATTCACCACAGATAAAAAAAATCATAAATACGATTTTTAATCATAGCCGTGTAATCTTGCTTAGAACTACGTCATAATGCAGGGTTGCAACGAATCTGTGACGCATTCAGATTAGATAAAACTCGAGTTATAAGATATTCCTAACTAGACCATCAAACGAAGTGAACATGTAAAAATATTGAATAATTCATTTATTGAAGACTGAAAAAGGAAATATTTATATCACGAATTGCATAACATTGAAAGGTGTTTTTCCAGATTTGTGTTCGTAACTTTCTCTGTAATTGTGATGATAGTATATGTGTATTGACCACCATTTTTTTTCTCAAGGGAGATAAGCACACTACGTCTGAAAAATTCAATAACTGAGAACGGAATGATATAAAAATAACAGCATTTGAAGCTGAAGTTAAATACCTTTAAATTTAAAGAAATGCCGGCTATCGTTTTGAAGATTTTTTTTGTCATATGCAGATGTACCCCAGGTCACGTTTATAACACAATTCCACGAGGCATGCCCGTGCCGTGACGAACTAGTAACCTCATAACACACAAAACGAGATATTTACAAAACACAATGACCATGTGTATAAGCCATTTTCCTACATCGCATATATGTGACTGTAGTGGTCAAAGATGACGGAATTCTTATTTTCTATCACAGATGGACACTGGTCTAAAAAATGTCAATGTGTTAACATCAGTACGTCAGCAGAGTGCTCGTGATATTCCAACAATTTGTACGTTACCGTTACTGTGATTCGACCATCTTTTAGTTACACCGATTATCTCCCTTTGGTCTTTGCACGTATAACCAGAATATAAATAAATTACATGTGCAATTAATATAATCTAGAGAAATACATGTAGCTCATGATACTTTTCATTACAAAAATTTGGCTAATTTTGGCTCTCATAATTATATTATCCACATTTAGCTACTACATGTGTTTTGGTTGTCGTAACGATCGTCAGGGAAACCTGTTCTACGTAAGAGTGCCAGATTCTAGGGTCCCATGGAATGGAAACACATGCGAGATAAGTGCAACGATGGCGTCTAGTTCATGAAATATACACTTTGTCTAAATTCTAACTTGGATGAACGTTCGGTATTTTGTCGTTTGATGTCTAAAACGTGACGTCATCCCAATGTAATACATGACGTCCTTCAACAGGAAGAATGCTTACCGCTAAAACCCTGTAAACAGTTCTTAACCAAGCTTGCCCGTGGAACGTTTGCAGGCATGCGCTCTCTTTGTGTGCACCTTATCAGAATATTCTCATATAAACAGTGTTGCGTTCGCAATATCATTGCCTATTTAACATAATGTAATAAGAAAATAGGTAAATCTTAGGTAAGATGTATGAAAAAAAAGAGTTCATCATTATGTATCGGGTACGAACATTTTTATGTAATTAGGAAATTAATACCTCCATACATTCAGATGCTCATGTCTCCCAAATTGCATTGCAATCCCCTCCATCCGTCTCTGTTAACGCTAAACGCCATTTCAAGATTCCTTAAAAAAAAGAAACTATACCGCATTATGCTGTTACAAATCAATCTTTTTCACCTTCTTACATTGAATACAACCATGTATGATTTCTTCAGTTTATCAGAAGTATGATCGCTTTCATCTAAGTATCGTGTTGGATTTCTTTTGCGGAAACATGACTGAGACAACAGATAAATCCGCTTCGCTGTTTTTGTTACAATGTTACAAAATCTTAAATCACAGGGGCGATATGTTCAGTAATGTAATGGAATTGAATTTATACAATATTTTCTTCACAAATTAACTAGCAATGAACCTATTATTAATCGTTATCTTTAGTTGTGAACATGTGTGACGCAAATGTCATCGACGATAGCCAGACGTTTTGGCTTTCAGAGCGCTGCATAAAATCTCGTCTTTCCTCGTTTTATACGAGATTTTATTCAAGTTTTTATCTGACAGTATTCTTATGTGTTTATATCAGGCATAAATCTTCCATTTTAATTGAAATCGGTACACTGTTAAACCAAGCAGACAAGGTTTGGTGTGTCAATATGGAACATAAACATTCGCGTTATAACCCTTGGTAATATGTAATTTTTTATCATCTTTTAGCCAGATGGCGAAAAGTGCATTATAGACACGAAGTTGTCAGTTATTATACAGTTAAAGTATGGGCTAGAGGGACATAGCAAGTTTCGGGTTCCCCAAGACCGGTCTATTTCATGAGGCAAACCTTGCTTCATCCTGAAGTTCCATACTTCATTGCTTTATTCTACCAATACAAAACGATTTTTTCCGAACTTTATCGAGAGCCATATCTAATCTTTCAATGTGAGCTGCACTATTGCCTCAAAATCAATAACAACAGCGTAGGGTCGGGTCTGTACAAGCTCCACCCATCTCTGGCTTCATTGGCTCGGTCATTTCTGTGAAGAAGTTACACGTTAGTCTGCATTCCGGAAACTGCCGAGGGAGTTAGTCCGCAAGACCGGATGTTTTGGTTTTCTGATTAACACATGGCTAATTGAAGATTACTTCCTGAACAGCGAGAGCACGATAAAACCGGAAAAAAAATAAAATTTAGGAATTGATTTTATACAGAATGAATAAAATAAAGGTGAATGAATAAAAGAAAACGACACGCCAAAAACAGACCCCTGCCAAACACCGCTTTTCTGTAACGTGATCAAAACATAGAATAATTGATTTGTTATCTTATCAAAATTGAAAGTTGTTTTGCTTTGCAGAATATTTGTAAACAGTTATGCTATCACTATTTTTGTTTGATAACAGCTGGTTTGACAGAACGCCCGCGTAGCTGAGCGAAGATATCTATCAACACATGCTGATTCTAACATATTGTCAAAACTATCAGAAGAAGATTCTGGCGTTATCTCTAGAAACAAGGCAGTGCACTATTACTAAATTGTAATTTAAAAGTGAACCATCTGCAGCAACAGTTTTGAAAATCAGTTGAAGTTCATCTTATCACCTAGTTGTGGGATATCGATTTCGCCACAGCAATGGGGCAATTTACAGCCCTGTAAATTCGCCAGATAAGAGAAGCCGACGCCTCTATATGTGGATCGGAGAGTTTCATTTCTCCAATATCGGATCTAGAATAACACTTCGTTATATCGATTTAATCCGCTTATCATTTCAGTAATTGTACTGATAAAATTTCGGATGCGTTAACGTTTTCGCTAGAACAAGTTTACGTTGGTTTGTAAGTAGCAATTTCGTGTATATATAGGATGGACAAATTCTGCCAGAAAATGATGTTCCCGACCGATTAAACTATAATCATTTAATCAATTTCTTGTTGTCATATTTTAATGTTGGTACAGTATATGTTACCTGCAGACAATGTATCTCCTTACATCTATTTTTGGTTCCATATAACAGAAAACACGTACTACTTCATACTATATAATATATATGTGACGTGTCGGGGCACTAACGTTTCTATTAGATGACGCACGTTTTCCCTACATCCTCTTGAATGGATCATAACCATGTGAATGTCGGTGATTTGTGGTTTTGACTTGGTCTTAGTATTTTTAGAAATAGAGTCAAAATTGTACAATGTATCCGTAAAATAGAAGACAGTTCACGCTTTGGTAGAGAAATACTAAATCTGACTTTTAACAAGCGTTACCTATAACTAAGGTATTGCCTTGGTGTTGTTACCAGTGAAAGCAGCATTCAAATGTGTCATTGATAAATTAACCATGGACAAATATTCATTGATCCAAATATATAATTAGCTTTCTTAGCGTTGAGCGTTAAAGAGGAGAGGGGGTAAACGTGCAGGTAAAATAAATAAGCTTGTGTAATAAGCACCTTAAATCTACAGGTATGCTAATGTCAACTTTGAATCTTTCGTACAAAACAGGAAATAGAACACGCATTTCCCACATATACCTTATTATTAGACACGATAGGTATTATGAGACCTTTCCTGATGTTAGGTTAATATTTCTGTAGCATATCATGAATCACAAAACGATCACCGTCAGTCAGAAATGTGTAAATTTCGAATTAACAGGTCATTTAATTAAATGAAAATAAAATGAAAGGCGCACATATAATATTATCCTTGTTATTTTTAGTATAAACCACTTTGTCCTATTTGGTTGTTTTCTGCACGTACACATTGGTCCATTGGGAGACACTCGAGACTATACCGCCATTGACCCCATTATAAAAATAACGTGGTGTTATTTAGGTTTTAATAGTACCAATGAATTATTTGGTTCACCTCCCTTCGGTCATGATCCAGTTAACTACCAATGTTAGTGGGCGGCCGACGTCTAGTCTAACTACGCATGCGTACCCTGGGTGGTTATGTAAGGGACGCGGTTTTTATGAGAATGCTAGTCAAACGGACCCGGCGTTTACTATTCTCCTGTCGACTATAAACTAAAAGAACGATAGACCGGAATTAGCATTAGTGCCTTGTCTTACTGCTTTTTATGAGTATTGTTTATATCTTGTCGTCCGTCCGCTCGCTCCTGTGACCTTGCGGCTTACAGTGCAATGGACGGAAATATCAGATCCCACCTATCGTAAAGGACAAAATCGGATTGTATCGTATGGTATGTGATTTAGTCTCTCTGATGTTCTCCTATCCATGACTAGTGGTGCATACATCGCCATAGAAACTCCCTTGTCGGCACAAATCTCTTCAATTCTCTCCAATATTACTCGTTTAACGAATAATGTGTTTCTTTAAGTGAAAAAATCACATAGATCATCGTATCCATTTGCTACTAATGCGTTGTATTGGGCGGGCATGGTGTATTTTATTGGCAAGGATTTTCCAATTGGCATCGTTATGGTTAGTAAATTAGCACATGCAGTTTTAACACGGGAGCTGTAACAGTGCTATTTTTACCTTAGTTTGACAATGTCACTATAGAACCCTACCTAATTATGTTGGCAAGCGTATGAGCTACATAGACGACTGTCATTATCCGATTGATGACGTCACCATTGGTATGACGGCGTAATGGTGCCAACAGGAAGATACTTAACGGCTTTAGCAAAGATCCATTCCAAAAGAAAGCAGTATATCCTACAAAAGCTCTTAAACAAATTATCATAACTTTAATCTTCAAAATTTTCGGTGACATGACTACAAGCTGACAACACCGTCAAGAAATAACTCTTTCAGAGTTCAGCGCCGCAGTTTGTTTGTTTGTGTTTTACGTCCTGCTAACAGCTACATTGTATGGCCATTTAAGGATGTGCCATGTTTTGGTGGTGGTGGAAAGCCGGAGTTCCAGGAGAAAAAACACCGACCTACGGCCAGTACCTGGCGACTGCCCCATGTCGGTCTCGAACCCACGAACCAGTGGTAGATGGCTAGTGGTAGCAGAATGTCAGACGCCCCAACCACTTGGCCAAAGCGCCGCCGCAATTTTCAAAAAATACCACGTCCAAGATAGTTGTCAATGCTGATGTTTGCTACTCTACCTTTTTGTACCTTTACCGACCTTCAAACTTTCTCGTAACAAATTCATTTAAGTATATGTGCGATGCATTGACGGAAACGGAATTCAGACAATTTAAGAATAAATATTTACATTACACCTATCCGGCATTGGATGGCTTATAAACAGAACGACTGCTTTACCTTTTTATAAAAAATGTACTCACGGAATTTATATTATAATTTTAAAAAACGCACACACAGGTACAACATAAAAAGAAATGTAGACTAATTAAGTAGGACGTATAATCCTTATTTCCCTGTACAATGTATATCGGTGGGTTCGTGAACTAGAAGGTGATGTCCCGGTGTTACACGTATGCTATATGCATTACCTTCAACTGGTTGTTGTTCCGTGCGTTATTTCTGGTGCAGCGCGAGTTGTCTGTACATTTTGCCTGCTAAGTTGTATTGTTGTGATATTGCTGGCCAGGTTTACAGAAACAGACATGCTGATGTGATTGGTGAGGAATTTTCCTCTGATGACTTATTTTCTCTGTTTATAAATAGAGGGGCGGCTGTTAAATTATTCCACTTGCTTTGTGCCCCTGCAGTGGCATGTCTAGATCTGCCGACGTGCCCCGATAACACTGTATATGAAACACACCCTAGATAACAATAAAAAGAAATAAAATATCGGAAGCACTCCCGAATAGACCTACGATCTACATTCAATAGCCGTACTCGATGTATGTCGTAAGCAGTTGTACTCGCTAAAGGCAACACACCCAAACAGTTGTACTCGTTGTAGGCAACACACCCAAACAGTTGTACTCGTTGTAGGCAACACACTTAAACAGTTGTACTCGTTGTAGGCAACACACCCAAACAGTTGTACTCGTTGTAGGCAACACACCCAAACAGTTGTACTCGCTGTAGGCAACACACACATACAGTTGTACTCGCTGTAGGCAACACAACCAAACAGTTGTACTCGCTGTAGGCAACACACACATACAGTTGTACTCGCTGTAGGCAACACACACATACAGTTGTACTCGCTGTAGACAACACACCCAAACAGGTGTACTCGCTGTAGACAACACAACCAAACAGTTGTACTCGCTGTAGACAACACACACATACAGTTGTACTCGCTGTAGACAACACACCCAAACAGTTGTACTCG
>JAUMHH010156856.1:0-16651 GCA_032359455.1 Chlamys rubida | reverse complement strand
CTCCCTGTCTGATGATCTGTAGATATTATAAAGAAACAGTGAGGGCCACAGTGGAGCTCCCTGTCTGATGATCTGTATATATTATAAAGAAACAGTGAGGGCCACAGTGGAACTGCCTGTCTCATACCAATCCTAATGGGGGATCTGAAAAATACAGTTATGACTTAAAAGGAAAGATATCTTTCAACTATGTTGTATGGTCATGTATATCTCCACCTTTCTACTTATAGTCATTAGAAGATTTACATTTGCTGGCTGTTGTGACCAGGGTATATATGTATTATCCAGTCTGTTGACCATTAGTTGTATTGACCAATGTGCTGTGGCCATAATCCCAAGGTGTGTACATAGGTGTGGGATTGACTATTTAAGTGTTGTACAGGAAAACTGTTCCTCTGTCTTTTATATGATATTTGTATGTACCTTGCTATAGCCATTGTGTAAATAGACCTAACACTTTGTACAAAGTCACAACGAGTATATAGTGTGTTTGTCCAAACAACAATTTCATTTGATCACCAAGGTCTTCTTGGTTCACTCTAAGCATGGATAACTTTTGTTCCTGAAAAATTTAATAATGGTCGACCTTTGTAAATCATCCCTAAAATAAGTGGATATTCTTACAAGTTTTCAATACCAAGAAAATAGCATTTATAAAACACATTTAAATGACAAATACATTGTTGGCTTTGTCCTCACAACTTTGATTAAAATTCATTTCAACATAAACTCTCTGTAGTTGTTTTCATGTGAAATATTTAAATGTCAAAGTCAACGTTATAATTTTTTTTTTTCTAAGTTGGATGAATTAACATTGTCTCTGAGTTGTTTAAGTAAATAAAGACTTCCAAAGTGTTTTCATGCCAATGCATGTACAGTAGTTTCAAATTGATAAAATAATATTCAAGTCACTAAGGTTAAGGCAAGGATTTGTTTTTAGAATTATTGAAGATCTGACAAAATTCACTTAATGTTTATTATTTTGTTGTGATTTATATAATATTAATTAATTCTTGAAATATATGGTACAAAGTTCTTTTTTATTCATGATATCTTTTTTAACCTCATCTTCTAGCACATTCAGATTTCATCATTGTCATATTAACGTTTACAACATCCCCCCAAATCTGATATTGGATACAGAAAGTTTATGGACTGTAAAGCATTAATATGTGATTTTCAGTTGAAAAAAATTTGAAAAGGATTTGTAACATTAACATAAAAAATGATTATGATTTATGATTTAAAAATTTGAGATTTGAATATTACGTATACTTTGAGCAATGTCACTGAGAAAACGTTCTACCATCAAAGTGTCAGCTGTGGTGCTTTTCGATTAGTAACCAGACAGCTTCACACTCAGGTATATTAGGCCCAATTACAGGTAATTTACTAGAACTTTGTATGTTTTTACAGGTGAGAGAGCCCGTGACCTTTTCCTCCACTCCCGGCTCCCTTTGATGACACTCAGCAGGATCTGGTAAGTCACCATGACAACCGAAAAATGTAATAATTGTGACCCCTACAGAGTTGTGGCCGTCTGTTGCCAACACGTTGTCCTCCACATCACCCTAGGCCTCTGGCCGTTACAGTTGGTTTTTATAAAAGTGTTGTCAAAATTTGAAAACAGCTACTGTTACACTTTCTTCACAGCTATTTAGTTTTTTTAGAAAATTCATCATGGTTTATAATAATTAGAAATCAAGGTCTTTTTGTGGGTTTTTTTTTTGTGTTTGAAGACTTTTTAATCAATGAATGTTTCTTTTGGAATATACAAGGGTTTGCCTTAAGGGGTAAATTCTTGTTGTAAATGTTAATGATATCAGTCCCTTAAACCTGATTTTTCAGTGGCTCCACTAGGGTGTCAAACTTGAGACCTCTGGTTTGACACTCTACCAGTCGAGCCAAGGAGAAATTCTCCCTGGCCAGGTCAGTAAGAAATGGCTAGTATTGTACCAGGGTGACATACAACTCATGGAAAAGTTCTTGTTGAGTTGAAAAAAAATCACAAGCACAGCCCTTATAGAAAAATAATCAACATTATTTTCTCAAAAAAGTCATTTAATTCACTTATTCATTGAACTGTGGGATTAAGAAATATACATGATATCTTTAGATGTATGAAATTATTTTTTTGTATAATTGATTGAGGTTTGTTTCAAAAACTGCAATAAGATTTTTAAGAAATATTCCTTACTTTATGGTTGTCTATATCATTGTGTTAAGAGTGACCAATGATGACCCATTGACCTACACAGTACTTAGTTAAAGTTCCTAATCCTCATCAAAGGATCAGTTATAGCTGGGAGGCTTAAAAACCAAGGCTGGCCTCGACGACGACGACGACGACGACGTCAAGCAGTACTTGCTGGACCTAACGTTAAACACTGCTTGAGAAGTCACTAGTAATTCTGGCCAGGATTACATTGACATTTCTCCCGAGTATAACATTTTATAAAGTCGGATTATAGATCAATTGTATGCCAGTGGCATATTATTTTATGAAAACAATTATAATGTATTGACTAAGTGGATGAATGATTTTCTATATTGAAAAATATAATGGTTTCATGGTCATAAAGAATCGTTTTATCACCCATTATAAATTATAGAAATCATGGATGTATTTAAATTGAAATGAGGTTGAATAAATTCATACTGTGTCCATTACAATAGATATACTTTAAGGGTAAGGTCTGCTATTGTCGAAGTTCATTGAACTTTGAAATTGAATTATGGGTGTGGTTTTTTTCTTCAAAAACTTCATTGAAGGAAGCTCATTAAAGTCCATTTATTGTTGAAAAAATCTAAAATTCATAAACTGGACCAATATGAATGCATAAGTAACTACATCATCTGAATTTAATTGTGTCCAGAGTTTTTGTGTTGATTATGATGAGAGGTCTCCATTTAAGTGGTAACAGTATTTTGACTTGGATTGATGAAATGTTCAGCCCGATAAAATGTACCAGACCTCTTTACGTCTTTTTTTTTTCAACACTTTTGACTAGCAAGATTAAATTATTGTTGGCTCAAACATTGAATCTTGATTTCAAAAGAGCTACAGGTTTATATTTGGAAAATGTATTGTATTGTATTTTTTATTCAACTTGAAGCCTTACGGCTCATAAGCATACACAGCAACGTTTAATTGATACATCAGTGATATGAAATACCAAATAATAACTAGGTGGTATGTTTTGAAATGTGATATTTGGACAAGATGCTGTAGTCTTTGTTCCTGCCAGTACGCATGAAATACCCATAAATCTTTGAGAGGACACGAAACATGCCATCGTTTCATGTTCTTAGTGTTCCAGTATTTAACCAGTCATTCATGCACATAGAGGTGTGTTATTCCTTTTAAAATATTCAAGAGCATGAAATCAGAGCTATATAGTCGAACAATGATAATATTTTTCATCCTCAAATGCACATTAGGTTTGTCAAAGAGTTTTAAAAACACTGAAATTCCTTGAAGATACACAATTAAAAGCATTCATATCCATTACTTTAGCATGCAAACTTTTAAAACCTTGAAAACTGTCCTACCATATGAATTTTAAATATAAATTTCAACTCGACTCATTTACACAACTAGGGCAACAGTAGAAGGCCCAGAGATCAACCCAGAGAGAATTTTAAATTTCTTTGGGGGTGGGGTTGATGTACTTGCTGTTCCAAATGGAAAAAATTGGGTAGAAAATGCACGGAGTTTAAACAATATTTCCAGTTAAGTGGAGTGGTATGGGGAGGGCTCTGAAGCCCAGTAAATCTCAAAAGATACACAACTGGCATCTGAACAAACAATTTGTGTCACATTTGTGTAAAATCAATTATGGATCAACCTTTACAGAATAATATATAGATTTGCCGCTAAATAGTTTTGCAGCATGTATATTTGACCTGCACATCACAGCTTTGGTAATTTTACTAAGACAATGTCATAATGATATTTTAATGAGATATTTTATATGATGGCGTTGTTACATATTTAAGTTAACATAAACAAAACCCTAACAAAATAAAATGCAAGGAACGCCCTTTTTAATGCAGCTGTGCCAACCCACAAGAGATTTTATACACATGTATACACTAGGAAGTAACTCATTCCCTCAGTAATAGATGCATGAATGATGTTAAATGGATGACATTTTGCATTTTTGTCATAGTTATGTGGACAAATACATACCTAGTATTATGTACCATTAAAATTACCTCATCAGGGGTCATGAGAGAATTTAGATTGGAGTCCAAATTTGAATACTTAACTTGAGGCAAAAAATACCATTGCTCAACTTATAATCTAACAGAAAATATGTTTAAATGATGGCATGCGCAACAACTGAGACCTGTACATGTGTTCATTAAGGTCAGCCACTG
The DNA here is from genome assembly GCA_032359455.1 of Chlamys rubida. Taxonomy (NCBI): domain Eukaryota; kingdom Metazoa; phylum Mollusca; class Bivalvia; order Pectinida; family Pectinidae; genus Chlamys; species Chlamys rubida. Next base: position 12,268 of record JAUMHH010156856.1, on the reverse strand, counting down.
GCCCTAAAACTTGTATATCTCGTCTTATTTAAGGTCTGATTTACTTCAGATAGAGACAGAAGTGCATTTGACACAGCATTTAAAAATCCTTGTGGGACCTCTGATAATTAAGGAAGATTAAAAGTTTGCTAAATTGCCTGAATGTTTTGGAGGAAATGTTTTAAGAGTTTGATAAGTAAATAAAACAAAAAGAGGACTGGTTTGATTATTGATTGCTTTAAATGTTTTTTGAAAAAATTGAATGAAATAGAATTTTAAAATTTCATTAACATTTTGGTTCTTTTTTGTTGCAGTTAATGTCAGCTTACCTATAGCTTCAATTTTCCAACTTGAAAAACATAATAAATTTGTCTACATTTGTATATCTGTATAAATGAACACTGTATTATTCAAACTTTTGATTGTAGAATACTGTGGTCTTAGAAAATTTCTGTAGGGAAACTGTTTTTTTTTTAACTTAAAAAAAGAAATTGTCTTGCTCATGTGTCTAATAGGACAATTAAGTTTATTTTAAATGTGAAATGCTGAAATGGGTAACCCTTGAAATATGAACTCATTAACTCATTCGTCCGTCCATATTTAAACTGGACTTGCCCAGTCATTTATTTGGTAAGATTCAAATGTGAATTTAGGGGTGAATGTCAGTTAAAGATTGAGTTATGCGAAAAAATTCAGTGATCCTGTAAGACGTCAGTTTCATGTTCAAGCAATAATGAGGTCACACGCTAAAAAAGTTCACTGTATTTTAGAATTGTTATATGTACCAGGTAGATTTATGGCGATTGAATCTGATCATAAAACATGGAATTTTGCTACTTGAGTTCGGCAGATTTATGGGTTGTTGAAAAAGCATTGAGGGCCTAGAAACGATATTGTACAAATAATATTTCAGGTCAGACTGAGAGATTTATGAACTCTTGTTTGGATTTCGTCCTTGATTGCGTAGTTACCAGCTACAAATGTGTTGGTATGTACAACAGTCTGTCTTATTCGGTTTATAGGCCGCTATATCACTTTGTTGGCTCTATTTCGATCACTGAAGAACTTTTCCTTGAGACAATGGTTATCAGTAGAACATTTATGGACAACCCAGGGAGTTTATAAGACACTTTTAGAAGGCTGCAAGTTAGCTCCGTTTCCATATTTTTTTTTATCATGGTTTGCCCCTTTTTAGGCAAAGAATCTGTTTTTTTGTGTGATAATGATAAGGACAGAAAAAATCACTGGGCCAGACCAAGATTTGGACACAGTCACCATTATAAGATGGATGATCTGTCAACCAATTTGTCTGGTCACCAGTGACTGACCCACTCCAGATCAATACGCAATTCCAGTTACCCTAACTGTGTTAAAAGAATTCTGTATATGTATTTAGTTTTTGAACCGTTTGATACCCATATTGATCAGTGTTCCTGAAGGTATTTTCCTTGTGACAATTTTTTCACAGGTAACCTCTAGCTGTGGGTTTAGATGTTGCATTTCATTTGTGTCAGGCATCTGGATTGAAGACAAGCCATACACGGTCTCCAACCTAGATTTGATTTACAATCAATAACACAGGACTTGATCAAATGCACGTTTTAAAACGGGCCCATTAATATTGATTTTACAAAACCTCAGTACATGTGTGTGTAGATACAAATATATGTAGGTTATTGTTTAGTCTTATCAATTATTGAAATGTCGTTGCGTTCCCTTCACACGACATGTGGTTTAGACAACAGGGATTCAAGTGGGGTGGGAAATCTTCGTCTTAGCTTGATCTAGTTAAAATACCAAGATTTTTTCTTTGAGCTTTAAAATAATTTGTCACGTTTATAAAACACTGAGAACGCTACTGATTATTGCTATGCCTTTGCATTTTGCGTTTGTGTGAAGGGGGCATATTGTCGTCTGTTCCTTTCCTATTCAGTGTCATTGTTCTAGCAACTTTAGATTTTGATAAAACTTTATTCAAAGGTCAAGTATGAGAATGTGTCAAATACATTGTCTTTAGAGCAGTAAAGCACTCAATGTCACCGTAACTGTTTATAGAAATTTGCAAAAATGCATGGGATTGCATGTATTCCTGTTCACAGATTTGTTTATAGTTCTCAAAATTAAAGTAGCTGTGCAGATACAGATGTTTGACTAAAATGTAGAACTAATGAAGTATCATGTTTACTTGTCCATAGTCAAACTTTTAAATTTACTTTGAGTTACTTGTAATAAAATCTGTTTGAGTTTTCTTATTGTCATCATAGAATGCATTTGGATTATCAACACCAGTTATTGAAAACAGAGAAGACGGACATCAGAACAGATATTGATGACATCTAGATCCTCCACTGTTTCCCGTCTGCAACCCCTACACCTACCTGACACAACAATTTAGGACATTAACACATATATTGCTGACCCAACCATCCTCCACCATCTCCTAGACAGCCCTACACCTACCTGACACAACACTTTAGGACATTAACACATATTGATGACCTCCGACCCTAACCATCCTCCACCCTCTCCTTGACGACCACTACACACACCCAACATAACAAATTAGGACACATAGACTTAGTATAAGTTGTTGTAACAAACATTTAAGATTCCAGGATATGTAACTCTATGGATTGTTGTATGAATGGCCCCAGCAGGATAATCAAACTTCTAAAATTCTGTGTAATTACATCAATAAAAATTCAGAACAATTCACTGAAAATTTCTAAATGAGAAATTTCACACTTTATTATTACCTGAGGTAGTTGGATCAGGTTTTCTTTAGATCTGATTAAGATTTCAAATTGGCCCCTGAAAATATTTGTTCCTTTTGAGTGTATATAAATTATAGAGCTGAGTTTACTTTTCACGAATGTAAACAGAAAGTGTTTGTAGACATCGTGTAGGTAGTATTCTACTGTTTATGAAGTAATCACTTGTCTGTGCTTCCAAGCTTGTCTTCATCAGGTCTTCTTCAATTATTTGTCAGCTTGGTTTCTTAACATTAAAAAGAAAATTAGAAAATAAAAAATGAAGTTAAAAGTTTAATATATTTTCTAAAATGATTTTAATTCAGAGTAAAAGTGATTTTTATAAAACATCTCTACTATATCACAGAATAAAACGTTTGTGAAAGATAGGTTTTAGAACTATACAGATGTTTAAGCTCACAATACTCGTTTTCTTTCTACAAATACCTGATCAAGGTGTGCCCTACTATATACACTGTCTACCTGGGAAGACACACATAAGTATTTCATTCACTAAAGCTGTTTAAATATATAATAAAAGGTCTTTGTTATTCATGAGAAAAGTTGAAGATCAGGTCCTCACAGCTCACCTGTTACCTGGCTGACCTTAATTTTGCCTTTTCCCAACAATCACGTTCTAGTATACATCCATGGAAATTCAACGTTAGAGTCACTTTATGTCCATTTCTTTATGCTGACCTCAATTTCTTCTAATTGACCAACCTTCTTAATTTCGTTTTTGTAAAAAAAAGTTTTAGGAACAGATTATGTTCTAAGTTATGTTACACAATGTAAGTATATCCAACACTGTCCCAGAATTTCATGATTTTTTTTTATTAATGAGAGGAATGCTAATCTTAAATGTTGAATTTCGTTTGTATGTTAAAGTGTATGCCTCAAAAGCCATTAAAACCAAGATTTATTAAATATTTCCTCGAGTGTTTGTCCAAAATACGTAAAAGTAGAAGTTGAAATCTTTCTCAGTTCAATTTTATTTGGAGAATTAACCATTGAGGCCATAGTTCTATGAATAGTATTCATCATTACACATTATACACATGTGTTACAGCTTATATTCCTACCCATTGTTTGGGTAGAGATTTTATAGCAAAAATAAAATGGCTGCTGAAGATAATGTATGGTCTGTTTTAAACATAATTTTATGGTAATTGGTTTCCATATCCCAAGATGAACTTTTCACCTTGCTATGAAAAGTTTACTGGGCTCTTGAGAGTACATTAAACGACCTGAACATTTCATGCTTAATGGAACAGCTGAAGATGAGGACTTGTAAAATCTTCTGTTTCCCAGTTTAAAGGAATTTTCGTCATGTCTTTAAGTTGTTTTGTGTATTTATTTTAGATAATAAATTTACCTTAAAGCACTTAAATGCTGACATGCTCATTGATCTACTACAGAATACAAAGATTTACACTTCTTCAGATTTGATTACTTTATGTAGGACTCTAGCTATAGAAAGACCATCTATATACAAATGATGACAATGAAGGTGAGATTATCTGTATACATTTCCGTATTTGGAGTAATTGGCACCCATGGCACTTGAAAAAAAATTCACAGAAGGGGGGTCTTACTAAAATAAAAATACGTAGGTTGTATCGGTTCCTGTAAAGGCAACATAACTGTCGGAAACATCCTCAGGGAAAAATTCATAACTGTTTTGTTTTCTTTCTTTCTTTTCTAAACACTAGAAAACAGTCTTGTCAGATTGCGGAACTGATGTGTCTGATATATATTGTATATATTTCTATATTCTGTTAACCGGGGAGGGACTAAATATAGAGTGTTTGGGAAGGCGGGGGGGGGAGGCTTATGTTGTATCAATTAGTGCCCATTAAAAGGGAGGGCACTTATTAGGGAAGGGACGCTTACTATAGCAAATATGGTATATGTAGGACTGTAGCTAAGAAGTGTATATGTAGGACTACCTATTACCTTCAGAAGTATAAGGAGTAAGGAGTAAGAAAATCCTTTTTGAACTTCTTGTTACTTGATAGATATCATGTTATTGTGATGATGAAATAATGAAGAATTTTGTGTATGAAGTTCAGATTATATTACCCAGACCATCAGTGCTGTTCTTAATATACCTTGCAATTCATTTATGCCTCAGAAGTTACTGAATTTCTTTCCAAAACCTTTTAAAACTATTTAAAAGGATTTGCTGTATTTCATCAATTCCGGGTATGTAATTACAAAACTCCTTCTATGTACCTTGGACACAAATGGGACAGTTATGATATATTACGATATTCTGTTGCCAAGCAACATGATGGATTATATTGCGGTTAATAACTAGGCTAAGCTAAGGATGAGTATGGCAAATTGATTGTATAAAAGTAGGGACTATGGTGAATGTCATTAGGTTTACTCAATTCTGAGAAAATTCATTAGGTTGTTAAGGGCCCGTATTCGTGAAACTATTCAAGCATGGATTCTATGTTCAAACCAAATTTCTTGTAACTGGCTTATTATATATCAGGTGACACAGCCAAAATGTCAAGTGTAAATATTGAAAATGGTATTCAGTTTTTAGTCTCTCCAAAATTCTTCCAAATCATTGAGAAAATGTGGATTTTTATTAATTTGTCACCGGAACTAGAAATTGGGCTTGAGCACAGAATCTGAGTTTGAGTATGAGAACGGTTTGAATGAATACAGGCCCTCATTGAGCTTCTTGTACTTTTAGGTCACAATGATTTTTAGAATATGGATTGTAATGTTTCACTATTTTCTTGATAACCTTTTGTTTCAAAAGTGGAAATTGATTAAATTAATGAAGGTTGATACATCATTGACTTGATTTAGAATATCATGATGTAATTGTTACTGTGTTCTTTAGTCTGGGGATACCATAAGTTATAAAACAGTGGTTGACGAGGCTACCACATAGACAACAGGTATAGGCCTTCTGTCCAAGGTACGTACTGGTATAAGTACATCAATGGGGCTATATATATCCAAAGGCATTATTTCATCTAAAATGGCGATTAATCATATACGATTGTACTTCATGGCACTTTATAGTAAATTAAACCTTAAACACCATTCATAGTGTCTGTGATACGGTACAATAGAATCTCATGTGATCATCGTTATAGTAAATTCATTAATTAAAGACCATTAATAATGCCAGATATAATATAATTATCGGTCAAATACAATAGTTCTGTAGGCCGACGAAATATTCAATGAACCGTGCATCTGATACACATGGGGGTAGATGAAATCTCCGCAAAGATCTGACAGTCTCTGTAAATGGTTGTATCGTTGAAAGATCTGATTGTCTGTACTGGCTAATATATGTTTTGTAGGCGTATAATTAAAGGGTGGGAGTCGTAGGCCATGACAGTCTTACGGGAGGTGTCGACCCGACAGGTACGGAGAGATAACTTACTCGGAGGGTACTCGACACCGAACATTGTCAAAATAAAGGCGGATATGTGGTTTTAGACATTTCTTATCAAAGCCAAAAACTCAACACATGTACGTACCCAAGGTCTACTATACTCGTTGTATAATCTGTGATATTCCTACAGGATAGTCTGTGTTGTTCAAACGGATTTTCTTTTACGACAACCTTAGAGATTAAATTCCATGGGATCATTGACTTGGTTATCATAGGGGAGTAGGAAAAATATGCTTTAAAGCAATATTTCCGCTTTGTCAAGGTCATTGAGTCATTATAACATGTCTCAATGACGATAACACAAAAAGGAAAGGTTTTTCGTGTATGCATTATTATTAATTTAATCAAAATTTTGATTAAAGTTATCAATTTGCGGGAAGAACTTAGAGTTGTATTGTATTCGGGCTAAAACACCCTGTATATAATTTACAGTAACTTTCATATGAATATTCAATATAATTATACTTTACAGAAAGGCTGTGATGTGTAAAAAGATTTACATGTATATGCTAATATTCCAAAATGGATATCGTTTTACATCCCGAACTGTATTAAGAAAAAGAACGTTATGTTGAAGATTCAAGAGCAGATTGTGACATTGTTAGTGAGTTTTATCCGATTTACTGAATTAAATATATATCTAAGGAAGAATTTTATCAGTCAAAATGTAAATAATTCATCAATTTTCAAGGGATGTGTTTAAACATGTATAATTATAAATGATATATCATGCAATATATGTGTAAATGTTCCTTTGATTGCTGTTGAAGCATGACGGTATTAAATCAGGGGGTTATACATCAGTGTTATATATACACTGACTACTTGTTACTCCGACATTCATATACAAAAATGTCATAGATGATGAGATTTGCACTGTATGCCGGCGGTGTCATATTGTGACCTTTGACCTTCAAGGTATGCAACAGCTTTCTAATCTCCACAACTAAAGAGCTCCACCCATAGAAACCAATGGGTGTCTGTTGAGCTTGAAATGAAATATGTTAAACGAAAACATGTAATGCTTTTAAAACAAGAAAGTCAATTTGAAATATTTTTTTGGGACAATTTGTTGTCCTATGAAAGATTAAAATGTGTGAAGGAAATTTTTTTGAAAAAAGTTTTATGAAATTTGTTTGATCAAAATTCGGTGATAATTTTGTTGCTGAAGCTGTACATGCTTTGAAAATCTAGATTCAATGCCATGCATACCACAGTCATACTGAAAAGTTTAGAAGTCACGGATAATATAGATTCATATAGCAGGAAATTACTCCTGATAAACTTTGAATTCATTTAATCTTGTAGATAAACATTTACTATACAGACATTTCAATTTGTTTTCAGAAACCCATGCCAGACATTTGATACTTTTATGATAGTTTGTATTGATTCACAACCATCCACTCCAAGTAGACAGTGTGTCTGATTGTTGGATAAGTTAATGTAGAGATACAGGGCTAGACATGTAGTGAACACATATTTTTGATACCAGGATATCTTCAGATATTCTAACACTTCATGTGTTTCAAACTTCTAGCTTGGTACATTATGTATGTGAGGTACGGAAGGACAATACCTGATGCATATATATTTGTTCAAGAATTTGACACAATATGCAAGAATTTATTATTAATTTATCAATTTCTGGAGTTCATATAAGGATGAATTCATCCACCTCTATACTGTACCATGAACCAATAAAATGGCCTCATAGACCCAAGGCCGGTTTCAGCTGGTTTCATAAATCTAGATCAGGTAGAGCATGGGCTTTCAGGATATATGATATAATGGATCACTAAACCTGGTTCATGAATCAGTACTGGTAGGTCATGAACCTACATGAACTCATAGACCCATGAACCGAATTGGTTTATGAATCAAGCTCAACTAAACCACAAACCTACAGGATGAACTCATAGACCCATGGTTCATAAATCCAGCCCAGGTACATGACGTTATCCATATTTACGGAGATACAAATGGGATATACCAAGGAACTTTGTCCCAATCGGATAGGATTGTCCACGCGCCTGTTGGCAGGCTACCCTAAATCTTTTTATCGTATTGACACAGACTCAATTCAGACCCGTGCTTCCTTTATCTCCAATAGCTTGTCATAAATCGTCCAGCTCTGATAAGGAATCTTCCGAGTCGACAGCCATTAACAAAATACATTCAGATTCAGTCATATTAATTGGTAGTAGAAATATTTCAATGGACTTCAAACAAAGAATTAATCATTTAAATTTTTTTTTCTTCGCTAAGAATAGGATTAAAGTTTATGACAAAACAATGTTTAGTTAACCTATCTGAACAATAGTAATGATGAGTTGGCCGTTTTGAATATAATTTCAAAATTATTTTTAGTATCATAACCAAGTGTGCTAAGATCAGATTCAAACATATATAATGTGTACATGATTTTGGACAAGTAATGATATTGTTGAAGATACATTGTTAGGTAGTAAACTGTATTTCATATCCGCAGTATATTGTAGTCTGTCTACAACAAACCCTGTATTCAAATCTAATGCATATAAACAAGAATTTTATATAAATAAATATAAATATAAATTTTATTTATTTTACAACAATTATGAAACAAGTTATTTCAACTTATATTAATCACTCTTGTTGGCCCGGATGTTAGCGCGTGGGGGGTCTTAGTGTGGGAGGAAACCGGAGTACCCGGAGAAAACCCACATAGTCGGGCAGGTGACCCCAACCTTTTCACGTCCGATCGGGGTATCAAACCCCGGCCGCCTTGGTGAAAGGCAAGTGCGCTATCCACTGCACCCCCCTACCACCCACAATTTTATATAAAACGGAGACGTTATGATAAACCTGTCTAAACAGAATCATTATTTAAACTGAAAACCTGTACAAACAAGAAAATTAGGAAATTTGCTTAAACAAAAATATATATATATGAAACCTAGGAAGCTGTTCTTCAACTAGCTATGTCCTTTGGAATATATTTCTGTGTGAATTTAACATTCTCAACAAAAGTATCGGTCCCTGTTTATGTTCGGTTTACACAAAAGTCACTTAAAATTTGTTTCATAGTACTCGATGTCTCTCAAACCCCTACGTTGACAATCCCTCTCTCTGTCAATTACTCTGAGCTGACAACCTTCTTACGACAAAGGTGTAAGTTTCATCCTGACCAAGGCGTGCAAATAATTGTCACATCACTAGAGCAACATGACTAGTTATTCTTGAGGTATGTGTCACATGGAACCTCCATGTGAAAAAAGAGTGAAAGCAATTAGATAAAATTGAATATCTAAAAGCAGTAGTTAAGTATTATTGTAAATCTGTGCATATATGGTGTGTGAATTAATTGTTGAAAAATATATGCAATATATTTAAGGTGTTCCATGGTTTAAGGGATGATTCTTGACTATTAAGTGTAAATTTTTCAAGGAAGAAAGAGGAAAATTTAACAGATTTTGTGAAATCGCATGTTTGAAGTGTTGTGGTGTAACACTATAGGGGTTATTTGACACTTTGGAGTGTTGTATTTCTCTGTTGACACGAGCACCTAGCGTTTAAGAGGTGGATTTGGCTGCCGTTACAGAGTTACTCTCGAGTTGTACAGTAAACCGGAGAGTATGTAATTATGGGTGGCTCAGATTAAATGTGTATTCTCCTATTATCATGTGATTGATGTAGACATTTACGCACAAACACAAACCGCTAATACACATTCCGCTTAATCAAAGTCACATAATCAGCCTTTTCAATGTCACAGGTTCCGCTTGCTCATGGTCACCGATTTTTCTTACTGTATGTCATGGATTCAGCATAATGAAGGTCAAAATCCAGTTCAATCTCAGTTATTAGCACTTCACACAGACAATTTTTGTCATATGCCCTTAACTCAAAATTATTGTTATCTGCCCTTTTAAAATCAGTTATCTCCCCTTTACATAAAAGCACAGTTATATGTCCTTAAAAAAATACGTTATTTGCTTTTTACTAAAATTACAGTTATCTGCCCTTCACATAAACTTACAGTTATCTTCCCTTTGAAAAATCAGTTATTTGCCTTTTGCACAAAATCAGTTATCTGCCCTTTGAAAAAAATTGTTATTTGCCCTTACCTTAACCCTGAAATGCCAAATATCTGCATTGAAAATTGGAAAATCTGAGTTATCTACACTAATCATTCAAAGAGCAAATGCAATGATAAGTTAATGAACAAAACTCTGGTAAAAAATTCTGATGGAATCCTATAGTTTTGTGCATTACAGCTAGCTAGTCAAGGTCCCACATGAAGCCAAATGGTATAAAGTTTTACGCTGTATTTCCATAGAGTACAAACATCTACAGGGCGAAGATGAAGAGGTTGTTTTCATGTTTCTGATGAATGGTATCAATGTTACGGTCGTAGAAGTTATTGATTACATACAAACATTTCCCGGGTTCTGCTGTATGGAATGACCTGTTCGTACAGTTTATGACTCGAGCTGAGCGACATGCCTATTGATTAGAAATTATCGGTATATTTATTAGAAAATTATTGGTAGGAGTACTGCAAGGATCAGTACTACGCCTGCTAGTGATTATTGGTACTGCTGCTAGGCACAGGATATAGGGCTATTGTAAACGTTGTTTTATTGTCATACGGCAGAGTTTGGAAATAAAGTGGTTGACAGCCTAGATTACTCTATTACCTATGGATAATGTTATTGGTGAAATAGCATGTGGAAATATCCTGAAGAGCAATATATTGATGTTACAATTCATCACAAGTACAATTTATACATTGCATGAATGAAGAAGTACAAGACTCGAACCGACTACAATTGATGTAAAAAGACCTTATATTAAATATTTCCTGGAGACCTAGTTCCAAAGCTGAATTTCTCAACAAGAGTTTGAACTCTAGATGTGCTGATAGGTTGTTGGGCTTATGAGCTGATCGCGTTGCTGGTAGCTGTTAGCTTGGTGTGTCGATTGGTGGGGATATAATTCAGATAAACCCTCTTATTGGTTCTGAATTCAAACCACTATAGGCCTTTATATTCTGATCTTTCAATTTTTCCATAGAAAAAAACTTAAATATGAAATTATAGTCCCTAAATTTGTTAGCATGTTGTAGAGAATATGTAGTTCTTGTAAATAAGATAAATAGCTAATTTGTCAGTTGTTAGGAAAAGTTCAGATATTAATGATTTTCTTACTGTAGGACAGTTGATAAGTCAATAAATGCCTTTGATTCTCTATACCTGTTTAGATATTTACATCATCGGAATATTGGAACCACTTATGTTATATGAATTATTAATTGTTGTCATAAATTTCTCCGCTGTCATTAAATATCAATATGTCATGCCTGAGATTTGGGGAATAAGTGATATTATCGAGAAAAATCGATTTCGAAAGTAATGAAAATAAGGGGATAAATTTAAATCAATTACAATGATCTTTTGATTACTCCAGAGAACGTTGAAATTGATCCTATTATTTAGATCAAAGGTATTCAGGAATATTGATTTGGCGAAATTTAGTTGGAAAAATTGCCGCAAACTATTGTAGTATTGTCGCTATTTTTAGCAGTTGTTTTATTTAGAGCAGGATTTTCTGACATCATTTTTCAACAGGTGAACTTGTATTATGATAATGAGAATATATAAACAAATGTAATAAAAAGAAAATTTTAAGACCTGGTCACGTCTTATCGGTTTTAAGGCAGAATGAATTTGTCAATTTGTGATGTATATTCCAACTGATTCTGTTAGCCATATCTATAATAGACGGAACGGTATATGGTTCTGTAGAAGTTGTTTGGATCTATTGTACGAGACATTGATTAACTGTCGGGCCAAGTAAGTGATGGGATACCGTACTAGATCGGTGCTTTGTACTACAGTAAAGACAGAATAAACACATATGTTGAAAAATGTATGGTCTAATCTATGATGGAAGGCCTTGTTTTAACCATTAGCAGAGTTACCTGCCCTTTTGCACCTCGAGATGTAACATGAGGTGCTACCGATTATGATATAGCGATAAATTATTATTGTTTTTATGCCCCCGCCATAAAATGGGGGGGCATATAGTGTTACCCATGTCCGTCCCGTCCCGATTCAATGTAAAC